>PVKP010002153.1:0-101606 GCA_004027715.1 Plecturocebus donacophilus
GTTGTGCAATTTTCCAGCACTGGTATAACCAACTTTATTATGCACCCACTTTAACTCACCAGCTTGAGCTGGCTGACATCTCCTCTTCAAAGTTCTGGGTCCCAGATTCTTAGGCTAACTTCCTGAAAGTTTCTAAGTTTTAATAATGCCAACCATTCCCTTTGTTCCCTCAGACTTAGGGACAAAAGCTGTCTTCTGCAGCCCCAACTTTATAATACCTCATAGTTCTTCTCATTTTATCCTTTCAGTTACCTGGCTTACTATTATTTTTCTACTTAGCAATCTTTATACTAAATTATCTATCTGTTCAAGTAATTGGTATGGTTTCTGTCTTTTTTTGCTGGACCCTGAGTGATGTAGGTAAGATCATTTCACTGTCTTCAAGCAAGGAATGATTTTCTTTTACAGAAAGGGGAAGAGCAGCTACTTCTATAGGCAAGGAAACATCAATGGGATATGGAGTTTTTAAGGCTTATTTTTATTATAATTCTCCCAAATATTTCCTTATGATTCTGAGAGGCTCAGTCTTTCCCAGTCAGTGCCCTGACTTTCACATAAGAGACCTGGTAAGGTCAGGAATTCAAATTACTGTGTAATTCTGTAACTCCTTGAATTGGTTTCTCTGTCTGATTTATTGTTACCTCACTCAGTGGCTATGGGAGATAAGAGATTCTTTTAAAAGTTTCAAATAAGACTAAACCCTATTGTCACAGGTGAGTTTGGGAAGCAGAATAAAGCCAAGTATTTACAGCCTGAGCTATAATTTTCTCTCTTCATGCTACCCAGTTCAAGCAGAAGAAGCCAGCTTATCTTGGTGTCTGTATTTCTCATTGCCATCATAATGCTCATTCGCAGCAACCACTTGAATTCTCAGTCCTACTCACTGTTAAGAAACTGCGTGCTGCGAACAACCACGTGTCACAGGCCACCTGCAATCCATTTTTCCCTGGTGGTGAAGTAATTACTCCTTTCTAACCAGGTCACATAATCCATCCAACATGTCCAGCTTTAGGACCTTTCTCTGGAACCACTTCTAGTTCTTTATATTTTATTAAAATTTCATGTGAGAAACAAAAACTGCTTTAGATATTTCAAGTACAAAGTGACTTAATATCAATATTTGTATACAAGATCTAGGAATTTATTTATGTCTACACATGGGTATTCTTAGGAATGCTAAAAAAAGTATTAATATTCTGTATTTGCTAAATGATTTTTCCTACTGCCATTGGCTTAACACATGCATTGCAAATTCCAACAACAATTATTGTATCAAGTTACAACTCTTTAAGCTTTTAGTTTTTATGTTTGCATGGTTTTGCCTTCTTTTCCTGGATATTTGTTTTCCATGGGGGTATAGATATGCGTGAATCATTTCTTTGCCCTCTTCCATTTGATCATAGAACTTAAGGATGTCATTCTGAAGTGAGACATAGGTGGATATGAACAACATATATTAGCTGTGTGATACTAGAAAAATTATTTAACCTTCTTGAGTACCAAAACTTCTCACTATAGTGGCTATATTTGGTATCTATTTACAAGATTGCTATGAAGATTAAATAAGAAAGACACTAGCATATTTTAGCATAAAAATGTGTTATTAAGATGAAAATTATTTTTATGAATTTTTCAGATGCATTATTATGTACTTTTAAGCTTATTGCTTTGAATGTACTGTCCTTCTGAGAAAAGGAGGGAAAGACACAAAAAGGGGTTAGGCAAATCTCACATTAGTGTTCTCATTTTTCATCCTACCACACTACCCTCATGAGAAGCCAGGTTTCCGTAGGAGACCCCCTGAGGGGCTGTGATCCTGTATGAGAAGATCCTCACTTGTCTCAGAACCAGTCTGATCATGGGAGAAGAGATCAGATTGATTTGTGAGTGAAGACTGGGGAAGAGGCTGGATCCCTGAAGACAGGGATCCTGGCTCCCCTTAGCCTACTGGAGAATGCAGAGGACCCCAAAGTTTCTTCATGTTCTTGTGGAAAACCAAGGATATTTTAGATGAATAGACTTTAGCTGGAGCTGAGAATGAGGAGATTGCAGTGTACAGAGATTTTATGACCAAAAGGAGAAAAGTTGGGAATTCATCATCAGGTACCAGGTTACTGTTATTTAGTACCTGAAGCATCTCAAGATATATCAATTCAGGGACCACAAAAATGACAAGACCTAGCTTTTTAAATAATCTGCCTGGAAAGGCAGTGTAAGGACTAACATGTAAGAACATCAAGTCTTC
Organism: Plecturocebus donacophilus; assembly: GCA_004027715.1. Classification (NCBI taxonomy): domain Eukaryota; kingdom Metazoa; phylum Chordata; class Mammalia; order Primates; family Pitheciidae; genus Plecturocebus; species Plecturocebus donacophilus. Next base: position 2,246 of record PVKP010002153.1, read on the forward strand.
TTTGGCCTCTCTGCTGTCTTCCTTCTTCACCCGCTGTAAGGTCTACTGCGATTCCCACCGCAGACACGCAGAGATCATCTTAAGAAGCCATGAGGGCAGAAAATTTAAATCTGAAATCCTGAGCATTTATCTGAAATCTTAAATCAATTAAGAGAGAATTTAAAATGAAAAGAAATTAATAATATTAAATGGAAAGTTTGAAGTTTTTAAGTTCAAATTTTACTTATTACTATGCAGTAGGTTAAGTGTTTATACAAACCATTAGATCAGTTATAGAAAACTAAAGAAGTTACTGCTTCTCTCTATATCTGAGTTGTAGTGTACTCATATATGTGAATCTGACATGATATCAGATATATTATTTCACTGAAATCACAGGACTTATTTTACTGCCATTTGCATGAACTAAAATCATGTATAGGAAGACAATGTTTCTACAAAAGCAGAGAGAATAGGCCCCCAAATACAGGATGTACATATATACTTTAAATAATACATCAAGTATATATCTTTTAAAATAACTACAAATACTCTATCTAGGATATAAAACCAAATAGAACCAATCATGCATTTACTACAATAAATTGACTGATCATTCCCTAAAGGCATAATACTTTGCAGAGCATTTTTGAAAAATCCAAGTTTTCTAAGAGAAACTAGAATTCCCTTTTATTCAATAACTTCTCATTGTACCCCCCTACAACCTTCAACTTTATTTTATTCATGTTTGCTCTTTTTTTTGGTCTTAAAATAGATTTTGGTTAAGCCAGCTGTTCATAAAACTGAGAGGAGAGAAAAAAAAGCAAGCTCAGGAAAGCACAGCGTCTGGCTTAGATTTTGCATAGTTGCTATACTAATCAATATCACAGTAATTAAAATCATCCATGATTAATGGGCTGGCATTTTTATAGGGCATTGTTGTCTGCAAAAGCATTTCACAATCTATTTTGTCTAACTGCCCAGTAGGAGCAAGCCCCAAATCACCAGGCTACCTTCTGTCCTTTTTTTTTTTCCATCTGAACTATTCCTGTCTTTGGAATACCTTGCCGTAGGATGCAATTGTGGATTTCCCCTCTTTCGGTGTGAAAAAAATCTTTTTCTCTCAAAGGCAAAGACTGCTGCTAAAATTTAAAGATTGCCACTTATTTTGCCAAGTATTCATTGAATTTACCTTCTCTCGATACAAAAAGCCCCCTGAGATATCAGGACTTTGAGAGGCCCATGTATAATTTTGCTATGCTAAGGCTGTACCTATTTGCATTATTTCTTTCTGGAAGACAGAGTAGTCAATGCTATAATTCTTCTCTTGTCTAATCGACTCGAGGCTGAGACTCTAAATTTTGAGTTCTAATCCTGGCACTGAGATTAATGTAATCATGGAAAACTGACATTTTAACCACACACCAAAAAAAAATCAGCTTAAGTTTTAGGAAGGCAATTCCCTTAAGGAGGCAGTAAAACAGTAAGACAAGCCATTGCTTGCAGTTACTTAAATAAATCAAAATGCTTAAAGTAAATATTCCTTGGATACTAGATTGTGTTTTGGGTACCCCTTTATCTTGCATTAATGTTAACAAGGATTTTTGCACTTACAGCTGTTGAGAAAAATAAAAGACTGCACAAAAGCCCTTTGAGGGCTTTCAAGGATTGACTTTCTATACTTCATCACAAAACAGTTCATAAATAATCTAAATTTATAATCTTGCATACAGTACTTTTCATCAAGTATCAATGAGTAGTCATTGGTCAATTTAAATTTCATTCTTTGTCTGCAAATGATTTGCACATTTCCTTTCAGACCGTACATCTTTCTTCAGAAGTCTTTAAAATATTCTTTAAGAAGACAACAGAAATCATGTGAAAATTATATAGCCTTGAGAGTTTTATTAACATGATTCTTGATAATTTGCTACAGAATTTTTATAGCTTAACTACAGTACTATGAAGTGTGAGCTATCCAGAATCTGAATGAACCTGAAATTCCTTCATAAATCATTTCCCCACATATATATAGAAACTCCATGTTAGAATCAGTGGTTAAACTCTCTCTGGCTACACAAAAATCCCACAAACCCACCTTCTGAGGCAAAGCTTGTAAGGGAGCTCAGTACCTTGATAGAGTCTTAGCAGTATCTGTAAGTAGAGAGAGCAGAGGCAGAAAAGCTGTATGGTTTTAGAGCCTAGTGTTAGGTAGATCTTTTGAAGCAGGGGATTCATTAAGATAAGGGCCATGATTTAATAGTTGAGGACTGACAGACACAGTAAGTTGGGAATTTTAAGTTGAGAATATAAATAATCTTGAAATCCTAGGTAGCAAACAGTTCTTTGGCACTGTCTATTTAGAAGTTGAATAATTTGTCATTTATTAAATGATTTCATGGGAAGTTCCTAAAATGAACAATAAAGTTATTTAGAATCTTGTTTTCCTGGGCAAGAATTCCCTGGAATAGAAAAAAACATGTTAATGAGAGTAGTTAAATTGTTAAATCATATCATTTTGACTGTAAGATGTATGTTTATAGAGGCCAAAAATAAAAAACAAAATTATGCATATATATAATATAGAAAACAGAGTAAACAATATTAAAAATAAAGAGTAAGAAATAGAACAATTGGATTACTTAAATAGTGTAAAGGACATTATAGCTTCTACGTAGAAATTTGAAGTGCTTTCAATCAATTTTTACTTGTAACACTTTCTCAATAAAGCTAGCATAGTAAACATTTAAACTCCATTTAGCCTCATTCTGCATTTTGAGTTATATCTACATTTCCATTCTATTAATACATATGTTAGGCACCACTTTCAACACAGCTTCTTAGCCTCTGGTTCCCATGCTGCTTATGAATTTAAAATGTGGGAAATCTGTGAGAAATGTGGCATAAAATATGGGGTCTACTTCAATGCATTTGCCTTCTCTCTGGGATCCTGAAAAAACAGAAATAGTAATAAACTCTCAAAATAGATATTCTAACTCCCAATCCCACCAACTTGTTCTGCATTAAAGCTGAAGACATTGTCTAATCATTTAGTACAATATCCCCAGTGCCTAGTACAGTGTCCAGCTTACGGACAGTGGCCATTAAACATTTATTGAATGAATGAATCCACTATTCTGTCTAACTTCCTCTTTCTAATTCCAAAAATAGTGACTAGAATTTTCTGCACTTTTTCCCACTCCGTTTTATGCATTTTATGTTACCTGTGATGCAGCAAATAGATTGAGAACAAATCAATGTATTTCATTGATTGGGCAACTATGTCTGGTTCAGGGATAAACATGGGGTCTGATTTGGGCACGTGATATCCCCAAAATATTGGTTTTAAGCTGTTCTTTTTTTCACATGGTGAGACTGCAGGATGGTAGGCAGGATCTGCTACAGTGATCATGCCATTCTGAGGGGAAGCACCCTTCTGAAAATGAAGGCAACCCATGGAAGAGCACAGCCTGCTGATCAATACAACCTGGATGTTCTTTTGTTAGACTCTGAATCTAAGCCGTGCCTGAAGGACTTTCAATTATGCAATCCAATATATTCATTGAATGCTTCAGCCAGGTTTGATGGAATAGTTATGAGGATAAAAGTAAATAATGTAATTAAGAATACCTTAAAAAGTTACACAATAAAAACTATAGGGCACGGTAAATGCATGTCTTTTTAAAATTTCTTTCTTCATGCCTTCCTTCATTATGCTTCTAGAACATTGATATTTCTTTAATATTAACTTAGAGCATTGAAATTATTATACTGGACAACATAACATTTTATATTTATAGGGAATTATTTAAGGGCATTTTGAAATTCATTTCCCCCAAATCTCTTACTTAACAGTAAAGAAACTGAAGATCAGAAAATAACTTGATAATGGACATAAAAATAGTTAATGCTGACCTAGAAATTGTATCTCAGTCTTTTACCTTGTTAGCTACAGACCCTTTTCACTATATCACACCAGTTCTCAGTTACTATATGTTTTGCATTTTGGCACATATCGTGATATATTCTGATTAAATGTTCTTCATTTTCCAGATCATTTTTAAATAATCATCTCCCAAATACTCACCATGGACAAAGATTTAAGTATAATCTCATTTTGCAATAATTTATCACCAATGATTTATTTATCATCCATTGCAGGGTCTGCACTGTGTCAGTCCTGGATGATGAATATAAAATATTCCACATTACTGTGGAAGTAATACTTATATGAAAACTAACAAATAACAACAACAGCAACAATAATAATAATTAATAAATACATTATGAGGTAGGTCTCTGTGCAGTTGTAATCATAGTTTTTGCCTCCAAGCCTGTATCCTTTCAAGTTCCCACCTTAAAATATCTGATAAACTGATCTGACCAAAACTGGTACAAAGTAATCCCAGCTTCTTTATTCACCGCTCATTGAACTGATAGTGTGCAAGCTGGGCCCATCATATTCTCTCTCTTTCAGATCAAGCTCAGAGATACTAAGAGACTGAACCATTTAATAATAAGGAACTGGTCTCAAATCATGTGTTATTGAGGAGGGACAGATCAGGAGAGTTTGTCTCTCTTACTGTTCATGACATTGACATATCCACTTTTCAATGAGACTTTGTCTGAGGATCCTGGTTGGGCATTCAAACAGCTGTAATATTCTTTGATTTAAAATTTGGGGCATATGAACTGGACTACGGAGCATTTTTCTTTGTAATTCACTAAACCATAAGTTTTGGTTTGTTCACTATTTGATTGATAAGAAAATTATCACACTTTGCTCAATTGAACACTTGGAAGTACATAGTTTGTACATAAACAGATTTGTGGAGGAGCAGGACTTTATATCCCATGGTAAAAAGGTTCAGATTTAGAGCCAATAGTGTTAATACATTTGTTAACGTAAAAATGGTTCATATTGTCACATAAAAGTATTGATTTTAGATTATATTGTATGTTTTTGATGGGATGAATAGACGAATTTTCATCTGGAAAGCAAAGGTTTTTGTTGTTTTCATTTTCAGAACACTAAGGGATAAAAATGGACTCACAAGATATGCAGGGAAAATCTTTGTATTAGATGTTGAACCTTTGAGAAGAGGATATAGAAAACACAGTTTGCCACTTGAAAGTTCCTCTAAGTAAGAAAATAATTCTTTACTTAGTCTAATTCTACTTCTTTGTCAAAATTGAGCAAAACATTGTCAGAGGTCACTGAGGTTTGCAAGTGCAGCTGAAAAGATAGGAAGTAGGCTCTGGTAATCTTTGTGCTGCAACAATAGAGATTAAAATATTCCAAAGGTGCCTATCAAGTTAAGGCCTCATGCATTATTGGAGAGCAAAGAAGCAACATGCAGGCAGAAATATCAGACCTGAAAAGAGAAGGATGAGTATTTTGACATCAACTAGTGTACTGCAATTCAGTGCTGGCTTAGTTCTTCACAAGATGACTTTCACTTCAGATATCTGCTGCACTTCAGGTATTCCCAGACAACCAATACTTCTAACCAACTGGCTACAAATTTGGAGGTTCCCACTAACAACTGCCTCCTGTTCAATAATTCTGAGTCACAAGACCCAGAAAAGCACTAAATTTGTCATGATATTTTTATTATAAAGATACAAGTCAAGACCAGCCAAATGAAGAGATACACAGGGAAAGGTCTGAGAAGGTTCAGAATACAGAGCTTCTGTGTCTTTTCCACGTGAAATAAGTGTTCATTACCCTCCCAGCATATCATGTCTTTCCTAACCATGTCTAGAGTTTTTGCATGGGCTTCACTATGTAGGCATTATTTGATTGAATTCTTGACCATGTGATTCAACTCAAGCTCCAGCCCTTCTATCCTCCTATCAATTGAAAAGTTAGGCTGATAACAAGTGACTCAAAGCTGTAACCCTCTAATCACATGATTCATCTTTCTGGCATGACGTATCCCTATCCTGAGTCATCTCTTCAGCATAGACTCAGGTCTGATCTAAGGGCTAACCATGAACAACAAAGACACTCATATTATTTGGAAAATTCCAAGGATTTAGAGGTTATCCCCCAGGAACCAGGGACAAATATCAGACATATGCTTTATTATACAACAAAGAGACTGAATACATTTTCAAAGAAAAGCAGGGAAAAGATAGGGTAGTCTGAATACTTAACCTGTGTTTGAAGCCTTTATAAAGTTTTATTCTTTAATTTTGGACATTATATATCCATGAGGTAAAAACAACTACTTTTATTAGTTTCCACTCTGTTAATCAAATCATCTTTCTTATTTAATAGAAACTCATGAAAACAAATCAAAAAAGCAAGACTGAGCTAATCCTCAAATAATTTATAGGGCTTTCAGTGGTACTTAAGAGCCTTCGTAATATTCCAGATGGAAGAAAAAAGCATGAGTAAACATAATTAGATTCAGTGTACATGAAATGTGTAAGCATCTATGACGACTTTTCTGGTAACAGTGTCTCTTCGGAGTTCTGTATAAACTTAAAAATAATAAAAAGAAGAACTAGTCTGCCTCAGGAAATTTAGCAGATTTCATGAAGCTTTTTTTGGATACTACAGGCACTGGAGCTGTTGATGTCTCCATACTAGCTCCAAGGTAAGATAGTATGACCAAAGATTAAAATTTTCTTCTAAGGCAAGTTTTCACAATATTTTCCTGAACTTAACTACATTGTAACATAGCAACATCTTACATTACTTGATCACAATTATAGAAATCATTATTGGAAAAAAATGTTATAATGAGGCTTATCCTTTATAATCTTTATCTTCAACTTTCAAATGTTTGTCCTGGAATACCCTGTCATTTTGAACACCTCTCTCTTTGTGACATTTAGCTCAACTTCTTGACACTTAAATAATTTCCTGTCCATACTACCATTAAGCATCAATATTTCAGTTGAATATGTAAATGACATTGATCTTCCACAGCAATGACAAAAAGCAAGGTAAAGACACTTGACAAATGACATATCTAGTTATTCCTGATAACTCAATTCAAAAGATAAGAAATAGTAAAATGACATGCTAACACTACAACTTGAGAGCACAACAGTGAACTAATTTGATGTTAGATTCCGAAGTGGAGGATCCAGAATATTCCTCCACTATACTTGAAGCTGCTTTGTTAGAATTTGGTAACTACATTTAGCACATAGTCTTGAGCAGAACAGTGGGAAGAACTCATTTCAGGGAGTGGTAAAAAATACAGATGAAAGTATTGGATAGAGCAATCTGTTAAGGACTTTGAAAGCAAACCAGGTAACTTAAACTTGGTATGATTCATATTTTATATATTTTTCCCCTGGAGTAACTATAGAGAGCAATTTAAGATCAATTTGGAAAGAAAATGTAGGAAAAATCAGGAGAGAAGATAGGACAGCAAGTTAAATGGTTGTGAGAGGTTGATGAAAAATGTGAAAATGTATTCCAAGAAGACACAGGATATGATGTTCAGAGCGTAAGAGAAGGAAGTGATTTTCATCATTTTCTCTGAGTGGTAATTATTATAATTATTAGTAAGTTATTTCTCCATAAATCTAGCTTTGTCTGGATACTTCAGCCTGCTGAGACTCCTCTAGTTCTTTATTGCTTCGTCCCAAGGACAAATACTTTATGCAGTGGCTAAAAGCCTTTTCAGCATGTTCAGGTTATAAGGCGAGTATAAGCAGTCTGTGAATGCAGTTAAACATAATAGACATTCAATTTTTCTTCAATCCTCTGCCTTTGGAGATGACAATCCTGTTTTCCTTCTGTGCCTCTCCTTTTTCCTCTTCATTTTCTTTTGGGAGAAACTCAGAATTGTTTAAATTATGTTAAGATACACATGATAATATGGATGCACCAAAAAGGGAAAGCCAGATTATTCTCTACTCAAAGACCCTTAGAGTTTTTATGGACACTTTTAATGTAGTATGATTGCCCAAAAAAGACGTTTTTGAACTATTATTATATTTGTTAAGAGAAGAACTCATCCAAATGGCTACAATTTTGAGTCCAAGGGAGGTCAACTATTGCAACTCAGTTTGCAAATATGGTGTAATAAGAAAAGCATTTCATTCTCTGAATTTATTTTGACCTTTTCCCTCTCTGTTAATTATTATACTTTGTCCATAACATTAGAGTATCGTTAGGTTCTAATTGGCACTCTTCTTGCATGCTATCTGAAATTTTTAGCACCATGAATTATATAACTCTGTTATAAGTATACATGAAAGTATAATATATAGACCAGTAGATAGAACTTGATATTCCATTTTAGATTTATAAAGTAACATGCATCTACTTAGTGATATAAAGCATTTTGGTAGCTCTTATATTATTATACTAGTCCCATACTTTTCCTAACACTCTTCTCCCAGTGTGTACGTATGTATGTGTTGTATGTGAATACATGTATGTGTTTCAGTCTTTCTAGGGTGTCCTTGGAATGTAACTGGAAAATGTGAGATATTTAATCATAAAACAGAAGCATGTCCTCAATTCATTAACTGAAGATTAATTTGTGTATACTAATAGTTCTTGGTTGGGTTGTATCATAACCTAGAGATATTTTGGAAATTTCAGGTAGGCAGGTTGGAGATTTCTGATGAGAGAATTTTGTGTGTTCTATTAATTGGGAGAGATTGTTACCGGCATTAGAGTTTGAGTTAAGAGAGAATCATTAATGTTGACAGAATCACAAAATGAAGAATATTATAAAGTTACCCACAACTTTCATATATCCCTCTATATATTCTAAAGATGAAAACTTATTTATCATCCAGTCCTAGAACCTAACTGGTTTATGCACAAGCACTTTTTTTACATAGTTTTATGTGGACTGAATTTTTGAAAATGTAATTACTGTGTAATTTGAAGACAGAGTGTCTTTTTTTTAAATTCGGAATTTTCACAAGATTTATGTTTTAGAAAAATCATGTTAATGAAAGGAACAATGGTTATGGTATTTGAACCTTCATACAATCTTCCTGTGTTCTTCTATAGTTATAATAATTCATAATTATGGATGTTGTCATGTTTGTAATAATTCTATTAATCAGTTTAAATGTCTGAATATTTTATTAGTTGATTTACATATTGAAGTGTATATTATTTAATAATTTTTTTCCCCCACAGTGGATGCTGCACCACCCATCTTCCCCTTAATAGCCTATACACCTATACCCTAGCTTCTATGGAAGTTGACTGCTAACCATTCAAAAAATCATTTCAGGATAGAGCAAAGTGACTGAATGAAAGCCTATCCTGTGCAAAAATACCATATTTTAACAACTAGTTACACACAGAAAGCATCATAACAACCAAAAATCAGGTGAGCACTCATAGTACCTTGTTTTAACTTTATATTGCTAAAAGAGGCACTGAAAAGGGGTAGAAGGGACAGTCTTGAATTAGCAACATCAACCCGCCTCTATCCCCCAATAGCAGCCAATGGCACAGAGAATCTGTGCACATGGGACAGGAAAAGCATAGATACTAGGGGACTTTAACTGAGTACTGCACTGTCACAGCAGAAAGCAGAACCAGCTATACCTAGCTGATGCCCACCCATATAGGGAGCATTTGAACCTGCCCTAGCCAGAAGGGAATTGCCAGTCCTAGCAGTCAGAGCCTGAGTTCTGGCAAGCCTTGCAATCACAGGCTAATGTACTCTGAGGCCCTAAGGAACTTGAGTAGCAGTCTAGGCCACAAGGAATGCAATTCCTAGGCAAGTCCTAGTGCTGAACTGGGTTCAGAGCCAGTGTCCTGGGGGTGGCACATGACCTACTGAGATACCAGACAAGGCAGCTAAGGAAGTGCTTGTTACTTTGTCCCCATACCCCAGCAGTGACCACATGGCATGGAGAAATATTCTTGGGAGAGGGAGAGCACAGAGATTGTGAGACTTTAAATAGAACTCAATGCTGCCCTGCTATAGTGGAGAGCAAAGCCATACTGGGCTCAGCCAGCACTTGCACACAGAGAGAGCATCTGCACCAGACCTAGCTAAGGGGAATCACCCATCGCACATGCCATTGGCTGGAACTTAAGTTGCAATCAGTTGGCACGCCTCACTAACACAAGCTAAAGTGCTCTAGGGTTCTAGGTAAACTCAAAAGCAATCTAGGACACAAGGACTGCAATTCCTAGTTAACTCTTAATGGTGGGCTGGACTTAGAGATCATGGACTATGGTGATATATGACCTAAAGAGACATCAGCTGGCATGGCTAAAGGAGTACTTATGCCATCTCTCTGCCAGCCCCAGGCAGTACAGCCTGCAGTAATAAAATTGACTCATTTTTTTCTGCTTAAGGAGAGGAGAGTGAAGAGTAAAGAGGACTCATCTTGTGTCTTGGATACAAGCTCAGCTACATGCCAGGTCCTAGCTCATGGATGATATTTCTAGACAAACCTTTGTCCAAAAGGGAACTTCTTGCCTTAAAGGGAATTACTCAGTCCTGTTAGGATTCATCACCTACTGACTACAGAACCCTTGGGCTTTGAATAACCAACAATAATACCCAGATAATATGCCATGACCCTTGGGCTCTGAGATCTACTGGCTTCAGATGTGACCCAGCATATTCCCAAGTGTGGTGGCTATGGTGAAAGACTCCTTCTGTTTGAGAAAAGCAGGGAGAAAAGGAAAGGGAACTCTTAGGTACTAGCTCAGCCACAGTGGGGTAGAGCACCAAGGAGATTCTTGGGGTCTCTGAGTCCAGGAATGGGCTCTTGATCAGCATTTCTGGATCATCCCTGGGACATAAGGTGACACACTTCCTAGAAGGGTAAATCCCAGACCTGACAGCATTCACCAAAAGCTGACTGAAGGACCCATGGACTTTACGTCAACATTGGTGATGGCCTGGGAGAACCCCTCATAGACTGGTGGCAGGATAGCCAAAGGGGTAGCCTCTTCAGCCTGTAGAAAGGAGAGGGAAGACTGAGAAGGACTTTGTCTTGTTGTTTGATTGCCAGTTTTAACTCAGTGCTACCTGTCACAGCAGAAAGCAGAACAAATGTGAATAGAATACCAGGTAAATTTCTAAGAGTTTTGACTCTAATACCTGCCTCCTGAATAGCATCTCTGAACCAACCTGGTGTCTGGGGGAACTCCCCTGGGTGACTTCATCACCTGCTGATCAGAAAGCCCCAGGGTCTTGAGTGAACATAGGTGGTAGCCAGGTACTGGTTACAGTGGGCCTTGGGTTGAGACCCAGTGCTCTGCTGGCTTCAGGTGTGACTCAGTGCAGTCCCAATGGCGGTGACTACAGGGATGATTGTGTCCCCCTACTCCCAGTTCCAGGCAGCATAGCACAGACAGATTCTGTTTGTTTGAGAGAAAGTAAGGATAAGAACAAGAGTTTCCACCTAGGAGTCTAGAAAATTCTTCCAGATCTTATCTAGGACCAACAAGTCAGTATCTCTACAAGTGTATAAGAATCACAGCATTATTGAGTTTGGGGCCCAAGTCCCCTTGAATCCTTGGGAATCCTTCCCAATAAGGATGGGCACAAACAAGCCCAGGCTGTAAAAACTACAATAAAGCTACCTCTTCAATGGCCAGACATTAAAGAACATCCATAAACACCATACAGAAAAATATAACCTCACCAAATAAACTGTTTAAGTCTTCGGGGAATAATCCGGGAGACCCAGCGATATGTGACCTTTAAGATAGATAATTCCAATTAGCTATGTTGAAGAAATTCAAAGAAATTAAAGATAACAGAGAGAAAGAAATCAGAATTCTGCCAGATAAATTTAATAATTTTAAAGAGATTAAAAATACTGGAAAGAATCAAGCAGAAATTCTAGAGCTGAAAATGCAATCAATATACTAAAGAATGCATGAGTCTCTTAATAGCAGAGTTGATCAAGCAGAAGAAAGAATTAGTGAACTTCAAGACAGGCTATCTGAAAACAGAGGAGACAAAAGAAGAAAGATAAAAAGAACGAATCATATATACAAGATTTAGAAAATAGCTTCAAAAGGACAAATCTAAGAGTTATAGGCCTTAAAGAGGTGGTAGAATGAGAGATTTAAGTAGAAAGCATATTCACAGATATAATATCAGAGAACTTTCCAAAACTAGAGAAATATATCAATATGCAAGTGTAAGTAGGTTACAGAACACCAAGCAGATTTAACCCAAATAATACTACCTTAAGGCATTTAATAATCAAACTCCCAAAGTTCAAAAATAAAGAAATAATCCTAAAAGCAACAAGGGAAAACAAACAAATAACATTGAATGGAGCTTCAATATATCTGTCAGCAGACTTTTCAGTGGAAGCATGCAGGCCAAGGCAGAGTGGCATGAAATATTTAAAGTGCTTCAGGAATAACAACAGCAACAACAACAACAACAACAACAAACAACTCACCTTTTTACACTAGAATAATATATCTGGCAAAAATATCTTTCAAGTGTGAAGGAGAAATAAAGATTGTCCCAGACAAACAAAAGCTGAGGGATTTCAGTAACACTAGACTTGTCCTATAAAAAAATGCTAAAGGGAGTTCTTAAATTTTAAAGAAAAGGACATTAATAAATAATAAGAGAGCATCTGAAGGTGTACAACTCACTGGTAATGCCACATAGAAAACTAGAATACTATAACACTGTAACTATGGTGTGTAAACTATTTTAAGCCAAAAGACTAAATGATGATTGAATCAAAAATAATAACTGCAACAACTTTTCAAACACAGACAATAGAATAAGACATAAAGAGAAACAACAAAAAATTAAAAAATGGGGGGGTTAAGTTAAAGGGTAGAGTTTTTATTAGTTTACTCTTTGCTTGTTTATGTGATAAGTGTTAAGGTGTCATCAGTTTAAAATAATAGATTATAAGATAATATTTGCAAACTTCATGGTAACCTCAAATCAAAAACATACAATAAATATACAAAAAAAAAAACCCAAAAAACAAAAAATTAAATTTTACCACTAGAGAAAATCACGTTCACTAAAAGGAAGGCAGGAAGGAAGAAAAGAACAAAGAGAAGACCACAATACAATCAAAAAACAAATAACAAAATGGCAAAACTAAGTTCTTATTTATCAATAATACTCAATGTAAATAGACTAAACTCTCAAATCAAAAGACAGAGTGGCTGAATGAATAAAAAAGCAAGACCCAATGATCTGTTGCCTGCAAGAAGCACATTTCACCTATAAAGAAACATAGACTGAAAATAAAGGGATGAAAAAGGATATTGCATGCTAATGAAAACTATTAAAAGATCAACAGTAGCTATTATACAAACTAGATTTCAAATCTAAAACTGCAAGGAGAGACAAGGACATTATATAGTGATAAAGGGATTAATTCAGCAAGAGCATATAACAGTTGTGAAGATGCATGAACATGACACTGGATCACCCAAATATATAAAGTAAATATTATTAGACCTAAAGTGAGAGATAGCTCTCAACATGATAGTAGCTGGAGATTTCAACACCCTACTTTCAGCACTGGACAGATCTTCCAGACAAAATATCTACACAGAAACATTGGACTAAATTGGCTCTATAGAACAAATGAACCTAATGAATATTTACAGAACATTTCATCCAACAGCTGCAGAATATACATTTTTCTCCTCTGCACATGAATCATTCTCAAGGATATGCCATATGTTAGATCACAAAACAAGTTTTATAGACATTTAAACAATTGAAATAATATCAAGCATCTTCTTTGACCACAATGGAATAAAACTAGACATCAATAACAAGAGGAATTTTGGAAACTCTACAAACACATGGAAATTAAACATATGCTCCTGAATGATAAATGAGTCAATGAAAAAATTAAGAAGCAAATTGAAAAAATTCTTGAAACAAAAGAAGATGAAAACATGACATACCAGAACCTATAGGATACTGCAAAAGCAATACTAAGAGGAAAATTTATAGCTACAACTGCCTACATCAAAAATAAGAAAAACACCAAATAAATAACTTAACCATTCATTTAAAAAAACTAGAAAAGCAAGAGAAAACTAAATTCCAAATTATGAGAAGCAAAGTAAAATAAAGAATCAGAGCAGAAATTAGTTGATTTGAAATGAAAAAAATTAGAAAAGTTCAACAAAATCAAAAGTTAGTTTTCTGAAAAAATAAATAAAATAGGCAAACTTTTAGGAAGATCAAACAAAAAAAGGAAAAGACCCCCAAAAGAAATTGGAGATTAAAAAAAACATTACAATTGATACTACAGAAATTCAACAGATTATTAGCGGCTACTATGATTAAATATATGCCAAAAAATTAGAAAATTAGAGAAAATGAATAAATTCCCAGACACATACAGTCTACTAAGATTGAAGGAAGAAATCCAAACCTGAGCACATCAATAAAAAGTAATGAGATTGAAGCTCTAATAAAAATTCTACCAGTTAAGAAAAACACAAGGCCCATTGGCTTCACTGATGAATTCTACCAAACATTTAAAAAAGTACTACCAATCCTACTCAAACTTTTCCAAAAAATAGAGGAGGAGGTAACACTTCCAAACTCACTTCCTAGAAGCCAGTATTACCCTGACACCAAAACCAGAGAAGAACACATCAAAAAAAGAAAACTGCAATATTAATCTCTGATTAATATTGATGTGGAAATTCTCAACAAAATGCTAACAACTGAAATTCAACAGTATTGCTAAAAAATCATTTACACTGACCAAGTGAGATTCATCTTAGGGATGCAAGGATGGTTCAACATATGCATATCAATCAAGCTGATACATCATATAAAGAGAATAAAAGAAAAAATTCATATGATCATTTTATTTGATGCTGAAAAAGGATTTGATAAAATTCAACATCCTTTCATAGAAAAAAATCCTAAAAAAAAAAACTAAAAAAAAACTGGGTATTGAAGGAATGTACCTCAACATAATAAAAACTGTATATGACAGACACACAGGTAGTATAATACTGAGTAGGGAAAAACTGAAAGCCTTTCCTGTAAGATCTGGAATGTGACAAGGATGCTCACTTTCACCACTGTTATTCAACATATTACTGAAAATCCTAGTGAGAGCAATCAGACAAGAGAAATAAATAAAGGGCATACAAACTGCAAAAGAAGAAGTCAAATTACCCTTGTTTGTAGATGACTTGATCTTATATTTGTTATAACCTAAAGACTCCACCAAGAAGTGATTAGAACTGATAAATAAAGTTGCAAACTACAAGATCAGCACACAAAATCTATAGCATTTCTGTATGTCAAGAGTGAATAATCTGAAAAAGAAATCAAACAAATAATCCCTTTTACAATAGGCAAAAATAAAATTAAATACCTAGGAATAAATTTAACAAAAGAAGTAAAAAATCTTTATACTGAAAACTATAAAACACTGATGAAAGAAACGGAAATGAACACACATAAAAGAAAAGATATTTCAGATTCATGGATTGGAAGAATCAATATTGTTAAAATGTCTATGCCACCCAAAACTATCTATAGATTCAATACAATCCCTATCAAAAAAACCAATGATGTTCTTCACAGCAATAGAAACAAACAGTTGTAAAATTTATACAGAACACGAAAAACCCAGAGTAGAAAAAGTTATCCTGAGCAAAAGGAATAAAAGTGAAGAAATCACTTTACCTCACTTCAAATTATACTACAGAGTGATAATAACCAAAACAGCATAGCATTGACATAAAAACACACACAGTCTAATGGAACAGGAGAACACAGATACAAATTCACACACCTATAGGGAAGTGATTTTTGACAAAAGTACCAAGAACATACATTGCAGAAAGAACAGTCCCCTCAGTAAATGGAGCTGGGTAAACTATATATCCCTATGTACAAGAATGAAACTAGTTGCATATATCAGGGTATCTCATACATCCTATTAATATATACACCTATTATGTACCTATAATTTCTTTAAAAAATTTATTTCAATGAATTGCCTTTGTCTGAAATAGGACCTCCCTCAACTCATCAAAGAAAGTCCTCAGCCAATGGCTGGCTGCCATTGAGGTTAAAAAATCCAGCCTTTTGCCTTGAGGTATGAGCAATCTTTCAGTTATGATCTGACAGCAATATCTAATATGGTAGTCACTAGCCACATATGGTTTTTAAATTTATATTTAAACTAATTAAAATTAAAATTCTAGTTCTCAGTCTCACTAGTTACATTTCCTGTACTCAAGGACCATATCTACTCAACAATGCAGGTATAGCATATTTCCAACATTACCAGAAGTTCTACTGGATAGCATTACTCTAGAACACTGCTGCCTAATAAAAATATAATAGTCATATCTGAAATTTTAAATTTTCATGTAGCCACATTAAGAAGTCAAAAAAGCTGGAGAAAATAATTTTAATAATATATTTTATGAACCCAAAGCATTCAAAGTAGTAGGTTTAATATATATAATCAGTATTAAAATTATTATTCATATATTTTACATTACTTTTTCACTGTAAACTTTTAAACTCAGAATATATTTTATACTTGCAGCAATTTAGTTGTCAACTTGACAACCAAATTTTCACTGGAAATATTTGATCTAGATTTCAATTTTATAAAACTTACAATTGAAAAAGTAGGTTCATATATTCAAGTTTCGCCAAACATACGTAAACATTTTTCAATAACTGAATAGAGTAAGTTTTAAATTTTACATTAATTAAAATAAAACAATTCAATTCTTAAGTCACCTTAGCCATGTGTAAATGTGCAATAGTCCCAAACATCTAGTGGCTACTGTATTGGCTAATGCAGTTCTAGAGCAATTTGTAGCATGGGTTTGAAGCTGTAGTCCTGCTGAGAGGTGCATTGTCCTTATGCAGCTTCTACTTCTCCCCTTTCCTGAATCCCTCTCTCCCTTTCTTATGAAAACACTCCCTTAGTAGATTACATATGCCCAAGTCCCTGTGCCAGATTCTGCTTCTAGGGAACCTGACCTAAGACATTAATTTTTTATTCATCTCATCTATTAAAGTTAATGCAATTACATTTATTTTATGTATGTCTGCACTTTATAGTAACTATACATTTCATTTCAAGAAGGAAAGGAGAGATTTTAAAATATTTTTATTTTCTTAAAAGAAGGCATTAATCTGAGGGTCTGAGAGCCACTTTGCTATAAACATAAATGTGAGTTTATATATTTACATTTTCATTTTGATGTATTTTATCTTCAGAGCATATCAAGCAGGACATTTTTGATATTCAGTAAATATAAATATTATTACAATATAAAATTGCTAGCAATATTACTTGGCAATGGTTAGAGCCATTAAAAGCAGAATAGCACTGCTGACCATCATTGAGCAATTGGACCACAGATTAATTCAATAAAAAATGAGGACTCAGTATAGTTTTAATCTCCCTCCATTAACAAGCTCCCAGAATCAAATCATGGCAATAGCTTATGTGACATTTCATACATAACATATGATAATTGAAAAGGGGATATTTTTCATTGTTGGTAATTATACTTATCACAAAAACACCTATGAACAGAAAAGAAAAATAAAAGGGCCTACAGATCCTTTGAAGAAGGTTATAAGGAAACTTAAAGCTGGGCCATATGGGAAAAAGGTAGAATCACCTCTAACCTGCACCAGAACAGCTCTAGCATTAGAGGAGATCTGTTACTTCTTGAATTCTTTTATTCCTAATCATTCTCTTGTATTCTCACATATCATAAGTAAAAAGTATGGGCACAGTAGAGTGAACAAAAGTTTTGAGAACAGTTAATTATCTAAACTGTTTTGAACCTCGCCTTTATATTTAAAAGGAGATGGTAATAACTGTTATACTGGATAGTTGTTGTTGTGTATGTGAATTAAATGTGACAGTTTATATTAAATTACATCTACATTGTTATCTAGATAAGTCGGTAGAAAATTGATGTGAGAAAAGTGAGTTCTTGGGCTTTCAGGATAATAGGCTCTACCAACAAGGCTAGAGACTGATAATATGGCAAAATTTCTGAAATCTTTGCAGCTTTCTGTAAGTCTCAGAGAGTGGAAAACCTTGAGAAATAAAATAGGTTGACATGACTTTTAAAAAGAACATAATGGGAAAAGAAAAATCTTACAAGTCAGCCTGATCTGCTGACTCCACAGACATCTTTGAGGTGCTCAGGAGGGGAATGGCTCTAAACAAGCAGAAGGCATTGCTCAGAGATGTGCTTGCTGAGAGTGCTGCCAATGATTGATGCTGTATTGAAGTCTATGGTTGGAAGCTGATGAGGCCATTTACCTGAAAGCGTTGACTCAGAAACAGTCAATTTATGAAGGCTAATGACCATCACAGCTAGTAACCTCCTCCGTTTAATAACAAAATTGACACTTAATTGAACTAGTCTGTGATGTTCATGAAAATATAGTACCTCTGAGCTCAACTTAGCTTGTCTATGAGTTTTGCCATCACAGTCAAGAAGGCTGCCTGGCTTTTCTAAAAGTGTGAATTCAGGAGCAACCATTTTGCCACTGCCAGAAGAGGCAGTGCCAACAGAGCATTTTGTAACTGATGGGGTGTTACAAATATGGTCGTGATGTGCAGCCACACAAGCAGATGAGGCCTTCTCAATCAGGGTGGTACATCTGCCACTTGGCACTGGGAATGCATTGAGGACATTGATGGGCATGTGCAGTTCCAGAATGTGTAGATTCTACAAATAAGAGAAAATTTTATGGGATAGGATTTTTATTTACATTTTATTGAAAGTTTCATGGTAAAACACAGTTGATCAAATCTTTTAGCACTAAACATAGAAAAATATTCACCAATGACTGCTCAGGAAACTCCACTGGTTTCTGTTCTGTTCTTTGACTCTCATTTTTACCCTTTAGTTATAGAGTTAAAAAGAAAATTCCTTTTATATTGCCAATATTTCCACAGCTGAAAAGTATTTATTTTAACATAACATTTTTCAGAGTTATTAGTAAGTCACAATTTGGCATATCTGTCATATTTTTATATCCCATAAAGAGTGCCATTTATTAAATTACTATAGACTAAAAGGTATATATCTGCTTTGGTCTATGTAAGCATTTGTAATTTGTTTTCTTCTATTAATTTCCGACTTTTATTTTAAGTTCATGGGTACAAATGTAGGATGTGAAGCTTTGTTACATAGGTAAACATGTGCCATGGTGGTTTGCTACAAAGATCATCCCATCACTTGTATATTAAGCCCAGCCTCCATTAACTCACCCTCTTTCAGTATCGCATCTCACAGACCCCAGTGTGTGTTGTTCCATACCATGTGTCCATGTGTTCTCAACATTTAGCTCCTACATTTAAGTGATATATGTGGTATTTGGTTTTCTGTTCGTGGGTTAGTTTGCTAAGCATAATGGCCTCCAGCTCCATTCATGTCCCTGAAAAGGATATGATCTTGCTCCTTTTATGGCTGCATGGTATTCTATCGTGTATATGTACTGCAGTTTCTTTATCCACTGAGGGGTATTAGGTTGATTCCATGTCTTTACTATTGTGAATATTGCTGCAATGAACGTACATGTTCATGTGTCTTTGTAATAGAATAATTTATATTCCTTTGTGTATATACCCAGTAATGGGATTACTGAGTTGAATGTTATTTCTGCTTCTAGGTCTTTGAGGAATCATCATACTGTCTTCCACAATAATTGAACTAATTTCCACAACCTCACCAGTATCTGTTGTTTTTTGACTTTTTAGTAATAACCATTCTGATAATTAGATGTTTTGAAAACACTGTGATAAATCCCCTGTATATATTATCTCATTTAATCCTTATGACAGCCCTACAAAGGAGTGCAGAGTACTGATTAGGAGCAGTCAGAGTGTACGGCTTCAAATTTTGCAGCTCTTCATTTGCTTCTCCTAATATCCAAGGACTCTCTCCCTCCTATCTTTAGTTTACTACTCAAACATAAATGAGTGTGGGCTTCCTTGATTACCCTGCATAGAATAGCACCCTTTAGACCCCCCTCATCTGCTTCATTTTTATCCATAGCACCTGTCACCACTTAATATAGTTTATTTTTATATGTTTATTTAACCATAGTTTATCTCCTCCTAATACACTATACAGTCTTAAGGGCAAAGATTTTGTTTCAATAATTACTTTATCTGTAGTACCTAAAATTGTGCTTGACTTATAGTAGACAAGAAAATGTTTGAAGAAAATTATTTGGTTTTCTCCAGCACTAACCAGACCCATATGGAATTATCTGCTTCTGTTATTCTATTATGGTAAATATTTAGAGTGTTGTTTCAATTGATCTGTAGGCATACATGATTTAATAAAAATACAGCTCTCTATTAAACAATAAAGTTATTTTTTTTTACTTGAATCAACAGGCATTACAGGAAGAGGTGTCATTCTGATTTTTATCTTCTGATTCTTCTATTAGTAGAGACCCGCTAACCTTCTTTTGTTCACGGGTGATTGGGTTAGCGTTTTATTTTTAGTCTTGGTTCTCGTGTTTTTGTGTTTTGGTTGCAAGGAATTTGCAAATATCCATTTGCTAAAAGATTAATTACTTTAATGAAAAAGCATTTCCGCTGTATTTGAAAAACATTTCCTGATGTTTCCTGCTGCAGTGTTGTTCTGTCCAATGCACCGACTGAAATATATTTTTGCTTTCTTCCCTTTCAACCCTGAACCTGTGTGAACCATATTTTACAGTTCCAGAATCAGTTTTTTCACGTGTTTACAGTTTGGAATTCAGTGTCATGTACTTCATTGTCAATACGGTAACTTTTTCAGAGTATACTGAAAGTCTGGAACAATATTAGAGGAACAATAGGAAGGAAACCTATACAAGACATATGGTAAATTTCACATATCTCTTAGGAGTATAAGCACATGAAGAAGTGAAACAACAGCCTGATCTAAAGTGTATTATGGGAAAATATTAGGATGAGTGATTAATTAATTATGCCTGGGTATAGTGGTGAAAGAAGGTGTCACAACATACAGGATTACAAAACTTCAGAGGTTGTAGCATTGGATTTGTCCTTAAAGTTTAGAGAGCGGTATATGTGCATAAGGGAGCGAGTAGGCAGCAAGAATAAATGAAGAAAACGGCATAAGCAAAGTATGCTTATTGATTGTAGATAGTATTTGCAAAGCAGCAAATGCAATGTCTGGCACATAATAATACTAGAAATTTTATTATTTTCACAAACATACAGTCTATACAATTAGTTGAAATTCTAACTCAGAGCATGAGTTCAGGGTATGGTCTGACTCCATAGCCTGTGTTTTTAAATATCATACAATATTATACCCTGCCCCCAGCTATGCGTACTTTTATTAACATCCTTTTGCTACTGACATCTTAATGCATTTGTCAGGATCCTAACTGAAACTAATACATTTGCCTAACAATGTATAAAGGGGTTAGTTTAGGACTTTATAATAAAAAGGGTTTTGAGCATGAGTAATATTATAATTGACACACAGATTTCATGATAATATTAAAAAATAAGGCATTTCTCAGATATGAGCAATTCTTGCTTGTTTTTTCATTTGGCATGGTGGTGCCTTGAGTGACAGAAAGAACATGTCAGTCCCTTCTGTTAGGAAAAATAACTTCCTGTTTGAGGTCTCTGTTAGCAACTGATTCCTTATTTAGAGAATGGCACCTTCTATATAAGACATTTAATGCTTCATTAATGGCTCAGAAGTATTAATTCATGTTTCAAGTTGTGTTCTCACATCTTTGCAAATTTAGGGGAATAGCCCAAACTAAATTCCATTCAGTCCTGCTCAAGTGTAAGATTAAGTATTCATGGATTTAATCTTTGTCACAGAGAACTTAATCACTGAAAAAGGAGAAAGTTGTTCCAAGGAGTAATTTTGTCAAGGTCAAGTAAAGTTTCAGGTCACAGATAGATTTTAGTCTGTCTGGACAAATAAAACAGTGATACATTGATTTTCATGGGACGTATTCATGGGAAAAAAACAAGAAAGGCAGTTAGTAAAAAACTCTTCCAGCTCACGTGCAGCCCTCACTCGAGTGTCTGAATGGTCTCTAGGTGCCGTGTGGCCTGCTGCAGCTCTCTGTTGAGATGCATAGTGTTTACTAACATGGAATTGGACAGTCTAGCAAAGCTGCCTCCACCCCTGTAACCTGATTTTTCAAGTTTGGGTTCTGATTGATTACCTCTTTCTCTCTCTCTCTCTCTCTTTTTTTTTTTTTTTTTTTTTTTTTTTTGAGATGGAGTCTGGCTCTTGTGGCCAGGCTGAAATTTCAAGTTTGGATTCCACTGACCTCCTCTATTGATTGATTGATTGATCGATCGATTAATTGAGATGGAGTCTCATTCTGTCACTAGGCTGGAATGCAGTGGCGCCATCTCAGCTCACTGCAATCTCCGCCTCCCGGGTTCGAGGGTTTCTCCTGCCTCGGCCTCCCCAGTAGCTGGAACTACAGCCACCCACCATCACCCCCGGCTAATTTTTGTATGTTCAGTATAGACAAGGTTTCACCATGTTGGCCAGGATGGCCTCCATCTCCTGACCTCGTGATCCGCCCACCGTGGCCTCCCAAAGCCTGGGATTACAGGCGTGAGCCACTGCACACGGCCTGATCTCTCTCTTTTTAAGGCCTGATACCTCCCTTCCTTAGACTGCAGGAACTCCCAGATCAAAATCAGCAATTATTAACATAGTTAATATAGCACCATTGAGATAGGTAAGGGAAGAAACAGCAGTTTACTTTTTTATAGAAGATATACAAGTCTATGATTCTGTACCTTCTGAGTATTTTTTGTGGTCTTTAAACTGTAAAAGAGCTACATTAGTTTATTATCCATATAAATATAGATCCAGTTAAAAATGTATTTTTCCTATATTACTCAAGTATATTGGTTTTCTCTTTTCTGGCCTCAAAGAGTTACCAGGCCAACTAAAGGGGAGAATTGAGAGATAAATTAAAGGTGATCAGGAGAAAGTAATGGAGCAATATCTTCTGCAAGCTAGAGATGGTGGGGAAAAAAGAAATTTAAAAGTACATTTTCCCTGTTGGCCTTTTAGGTATTGTTCATCTACTTGCTTTTACTTTCTTTAATTTTTACCTATTTCAAAAGTTCTTCTTCAGTTGCTTTTGTAAAAGTCTCATGTTTCTTTAAATCACATAGTAAAATATACTGGAATCTTTTACTAATTTCTGCTCACTATATATATGCAACTATGGTTCAAAGGTGCTAGTAGTAGGAGATTTAATGGGGAAAAAAAGAACAGCAGGCTGAAAAAAAAAAAAAGAAGCTTTCTTATGTACTTGCTAAGGTGCAACTAAAATTTAATTCCATTAAAAATAAAGTAACAAATTCTGAAAAACTCTAGTGTAAAAAAATAAATTCTGTAGCAAGCTATATTAGCTTGGAAATCAAGAATTCTAAATAAAGTTGGGAGTTATTATAAAACTATTCCCCATGACTTAAAATCCACTATGATTCTATATTAAAAGAAGCAAGTAAGATTCTAGAGAAATATAGTATAGATCAAAGAGATGGTCTTATTGTATCTAAAGTAGTTAGATTTTATCTGAAATACCATAAAATATAGTGCACAGCATGCCTGAAGAAAGGTGTAATTGTCTGTAAAGGTTTAAAACAAGGTAGACTCACAGGGTCCTAAAGATGCTGTGTGAGGAATGTGGGAGTATTTACAATGGTCAAGGAAGAAAGTGTGCTGACACACAGGACATATTTCAGTTTTATTCAGGAATTAATTGAACTGTGTTCAACTAGCCATGTTTCGTTTATCTTGATATGGAAGCTAATTTCTAAAAATTTAGAAACTTTTCCCCCTTTCCTCATCTTTATATTTTTATGTCAGTAACAAAAAGAGTTTGATTTGGAATCTCCCACCAAAACTTTTCTTTCTTTCTTTCTTTTTTTTTTTTCTTAAAGGGCCTACCTTTGGTCGTATCACCCTTTCAGTCCTTTTGGCTGATTTTCCGTTGTGTTTATCTGCAACCCCTTCTATGAATCATCCTATTATCTTGCATGTCCTTCTATAATCTGCCCACAGTAATCAAACTCTAATCCAAAAAGGCCTCCTGAGCACACAAAGAAACATTTGCAGTGATTTGCAAGGGTGTTCATGCTAAACAACTCTATTAAATAATAAAATAAGTTGATAATGAAATAGAACACATTGCAGTGAATCTGTGATTTAAGGTATAGTCATTTGTCTTGATTTTGTTAAGCCATTTTACCTGATGTAAATACAACAAAGTAATTTACATGTTAATTCCTCTCCTTGTTTCTGGATTCTTTCTTACTGATAACTGCAATTTGGTCAGTAATATTTCAGTATTACAAATATTTTTGGAAATGGCTAATTCTTTAATATAATTTAATGGCTTTGGGGAATTTTCTGACTGCTTTCATCCTTTTCATTATCCTTCATTTTATAGACCTGCAGTTTTTTTTTTTTGTTTTTTTTTTTAGCTAAGGTAGAAGTTGAAAAGGAAACTTTTAATTTCCAACTTGCTATAGCAGTCTGAGAGTGGCAGTGGCCATTTTTATCTTGCTTCATGAAGTACTCAGCCTTGTGGAGTGGTGACATTTAGTCATGTAGATGCTTTTGAAGGGAAAGTTCCATAAATAATCTTGGGAATCAAGCTTTGAGAGTGAATCAGGATGGCACAAACAAAGCATGTGCCAAAGCCCTAGGCCGAAACATATTTTATTCTTAATAGTTTCAGGGTAATAAAGCAGAGCTGATGACTTAGCATTAGCTGGAATTAAAGAGCTCACCATAAAGAACAAGGGAGAGCATGCTGAAGTTACCTGGAACATTTGTTCATACTTCCATCTACTAGACGATGGTATACCAGTCTCAATATTGCCTGGAAAGCAGAGTTACCTCTTATGGTAGGCTGAATAATGTCCAGTGTCACCCCAAAGACGGTTACATCTTTATTCCTGGAGCCCCATAATTTGTTACTTTACATGGCAAAATGTAATAGAAAGAAGTTTGTATATGAAATTATGATTGCTAATCAGCTGGCATTAAAATAAAGGGGGTATTATAAAGCCGGGCTATGAAATCACAAAGGTCTTTAAAATTGGAAGAAGGCCTTGGAGGGAGGGTCAGTGAGATGGCAGAGTGAGGATTTGAGTCAGTGTTGCTGGTTTTGAAGATTGAGTAAGGGGCCATGAGGCAAGAATTCTAGCAGCCTTTCTAGAAGCTACAGAAGTCAAGAAAGTGAATTCTTCTCTAAAGCTCCCAGAAAAGATTGCAGCCCTACTGACAACTGATTTTAGCCGATTGAGATCTATGTGGATTTCTGACCATATAAAATAATGAATTTCATATAAAATAATGAATTTATATTGTTTTAAGACATTAAATTTGTGATGAAGTTTTACAGCAGTGATAGAAAACTAATATACTCCCTCCAAACCCTACTTTATCTCTTTGGGCAAATCGTCCCTTTCAGCTGAAATTAACATGAATCCACTTGGTATATGAGTCATGTACTTACCTTTTAGTTGAAGGGTCTTTTTGGAATTTTCTTTTATTTCTCTAAAACCTAATCTAACCTCAATAGTGTGTTGCAAGGTTAATTACTGATTTTCTTAAATGTGTCAAATCCCTAAAATTCTACTCATTGTTATTATTTTGCCAAGCTATGGATAGTTCTTCCTACCTCATTTTGTGCAAGATGCTGCTCAGAGTCCTCTAACAGATTAACTTGCATGATTGATTTAAGTTCTCTTTCCATTTGGCTTTCTTAATTTCATCATCAGAATTAATTATGCATTCTCCTGTTACTTTAATTATTTGCTTGTATTTTTAATATAATACTTTTCACAGCCTGCCTTACATTTTGTGGAACAAATTACTCTCCCAGTCTCCCAGAGCTGCTAATGCTTGTAACACCGCTATGGAGACAGAAAGACTGAATGTATTGATCAAGCAGTGTTACACTATGTAAACTACTGACTCCCAAACTTTAGTAGCTTACAACTAAGAAAGTTTATTTCTCACTTGTGCAAAATGTCCATCAGGGAAATATTTCCTGTAGTTGTGAAACAAAAATCAGGAGCACAGGGAACCACTCTTTACATTGGCTCTTAAAACTGCTGCCTTAAAATGACCCACGCCACATTTGCAAATACTACATTGGCTAAAGAAAGTCACCTTACAAAGCCTGTGCACAACAGGGCAAAGAACTATCGTTCAAGGGGATGGTGAATATTTAGAAATGATAACTTAGTCTTCCACAATGAACTAGCCTTCTCTGGAGTGCTGTATAAGATATGAATGTCTGTGAGAACATGTTAGAAGTACCATTTGTTTGAGTAATCTGGTGAGGAAAGAAAAAGCAAGCAGGGGACCAATGTGCTTCAGTGGTACTTGCTGTGTGGCATTGATGTATTCGTGTTCAGGGAGAGTGAGATACAGGCTGTGGAGGTAGAGAGAGAAAAAGTAAGACTTTTTAGCAGTTTCTGTGTATGGCATACTTATGAAAGGGAGAGGTATCCACGGAGAAATTTATAAAGTTGTCCAGGAGAGTTGTTTGGGAATGTACACTGATGCTGCACAGAGCTGTTTCAAGGCCTCTGCAATTAGACTACTGTTTATTTGAATGTGTAATAAGAAGATACCAAAAATGGGCCTTCACTTGTACACATTTTTCCAGTTTGGTTCTTTTCACTTTCTTAACTGTCATGGAATTGTGAATGTCCAGAAGGTTAAAAAATAAAAAGAATCTAAACTGTAAAATTAGTGAATAATATGAAATAAAAATGACAAACATTATAGCAGTAATTATACATCAGAAGTTTTTTTTAAAAAAAGAAAATGATATTGACTCTGATTATGAACACTTAAGTAGTTAGCAACTTCTATGAGATACAGAAAAAGGAAAAAAATACAGAAAAATTAAAAATAAAAGCATGTGAAAAAAAATACCAAGAAAATGTGAAGTGAATGTCAATAAAAGAAAAATTTGAAATCACAAAATTCCACAATAACACAGTCTTCTAAATCCCTGCTCATTGAGACTATATGCTCTAAACTTGATTTTGAAAAATTATATGCATATTTAGATTTATTTATCTCATTGTTATTTCATATTATACTTGGAGAAAGCAGTGGTAAATTACTACATTATAATCATATTCAAGAAGAATGAAATGGGGAGATATGAATTTAAATTTATTACTGGGGTATGGAGGTTTATCTATAATGTAGGTGACTAATAACAGAACATTGTGGCATAATATTCAATGTATCCAAATAGTACTTTCTTCAAGGTAATTCCCCATTTTCTGCATTTAGAGGAAGCATTGAAAATAATTCTGTTTTTTTGGATGTATTATTTGTTTAGAGTATAGCATTCTGAGGAGAGTATATTTTTCTTTGGTTTAAACATGTGTAAATATTTCCTTGCATCTCAAAGGAATTAAATCACCTCACACTTTCTTTTTTCACTTCACACTTTCTTTTATCATGAAAATGTTTTATTTTTATATAAAGACTGGCTTCTGTCAAAGTAATGCAGATATAAGACCTTGATGCTTTTCAACTACATTGATTCTCAAGTAGCTTTCTGAGAACACTGTTGTACTCAACAAGGATGATCTGAAGTCTATGCTCAGAGTTTACTTTTCATTCAGGTCTTTGCGGGTCTCTTCAAGACCGCTTGCTCACAGGGATTTACAAAAATACCAGTGAAATGAAATTTAGAACAAGAAATAGCATTGGCTTACTCACAGTGGCAATGAAATAAATAATTCATCGTGAGGCATTCGAAGGAAAAGACAATAAATAGAAGATTGACTAGCTGTAGCCCTTTTGTACTTTCAGGGTCTTTTCATTTTGAGCTCTGCAAATTTTTCACATGACAGAATTTAAATAAGAGTACACAAGAGAGGTGTGTCTGTGTGTGTTTGTGTGTGCGCACGTGCGTGTGTTTGTGTGTGTGTGACTGAAACAAACAGCTAAAAGCAGTTGGGTTGTATAATTTTAGGAAAAAGGATTTTATAGTGTGTAAAGTTAAGAAAGCTACCCAATTCTATTTAGTTTTTTAAAATTTTCCAATCACTTTCCACTCACTGTCTTTGTAAACTCAGTGGTGTCTTCACTTGTAAAAGGGAGGAAACAGAAGACCCTAACTAAGACGGCTATTATGATAATTAATTAAAATAACATTTCTTAAGTACTTAGTATGTTATATAGCAAACATTCTGTATTTTTAATTTTTTATAACTTGATATAGTTGAAAAGTATTTCAGCCATACAGGAAAAGTTCAGGAATAGAAACAGTACAAAGAACACCACCTTTATATAGATTAAATTACTATAAACAATTTCCATTATTTTATTAAGTAAACTACAGCCCTTTACTACTAGATCTGTGTATTTCCTAGGAATACTATATTATCATATATAATCATAGAACAGTCAAAAACTATAAGGGATATAATAGCGTCAGCTAATCTACAGATTGTATTTCAATATTTTCACTTGAGTAATCTCCTTTATTGCATTTATTTTTGTACCAGTGCAGAATATAGGTCTTGTATTAGCTTGTCTTGTCTATTTATTTAGTGTTTTTAATTGTAAAACATTACCCCAGCATTTTGTTTCAGTCTTTATGACATTGTATATATACACCATGGAATGTACATAACCATGAAAAAGTATGAAATTGTGTCCTTTGCAGCAACACGGATGTAGCTGGGGTCTGTTATCCTAAGCAAACTAAGGCAGAAATAGAAAACCAAATATTGCACATTCTCACTTACAAGCGAGAGCTAAATCTTGGGTATACAAGGACATAAAGATGGAAACAATAGACGCTGGGAACTCCAAAAGCAGAAAGTGGGAGGGAGAGGCAAGGGCTGAAAATCTTCCTATTGAGTACTGTGTTCACTATCTGAGTGACATGGTCAAAAGAAGCCCAAACCTCAGTACCACACAAGTCTTTCTTTCCTTGTAAGAAAAACTTCATATATGCCTCCTGACTCTAAAATTAAAATGGGAAAAAATAATAAAAATAAAAATACAGTATCTTCTACTTGTATTCTATAAATAATTCCTCAACCTGAGTTTTCTTGATGTTTTCTCATCATTTGATTCACATTATTTCTTTCTTGCTGGAATAATAGGAGAAGTTGTACACTTCTCAGAAAATCACATTTGAGGGCACATGTCATTCATTTGCTTCCATTGGTTATATCAGTTTTGAATACCCCAACAAGGGGATGTCTGATTTCTGTATAATTTACTACATTTTCCCTTGCAAATAATAAGCAATTTGTGAGAAACACTTTTTTTTTTTAAATTGTACTTTGGGCTCTGGGGTACATGTGCACATCCTGCATCCTGCAGGATTGTTGCACAGGTACATACATGCCATGGTGGTTTGCTTTCTCCATCCCCACCCCCCATAGCCTATATCAGGCATTTCTACTGATGTTATCCCTCCCCATCTTCCCCATTCCCCACTGTCTCTCCCCTCCCCTCCAAACCCCACTAGCCCTGTGAGTGTTGTTCCCTTCCTTGTGCCTGTGTTCTCATTGTTCATCACCTGCCTTTGAGTGAAAATACATGATGTTTGGTTTTCTATTCTTGTGTCAATTTGCTGAGAATTATGGTTTCTAGATTCATCCATGTCTCTACAAATGATATGAACTTGTCTTTTTTTATGGCTGAATAGTATTCCATGGTATATATGTGCCACATTTTCTTTGTCCAGTCTATCATTGATGGGCATTTGGGTTTGTTCCAGATCTTTGCTGTCATAAACAGTGATGCAACGAACATACATGTGCATGTGTCTTTATAATAGAATGATTTATAATCTTTGGGTATATACCTAGAAGATTGCTGGGTCAAATGGAATATTTATGTTTAGATCCTTGAGGAATTGCCACACTGTCTTTCATAATGGTTGAAATAATTTACACTCCCATCAACAGTGTAAATGTGTTCCTATTTCTCCATATTCTCTCTAGCTTGTCCTGATTTTTTAATGATCACCATTCTAACTGATGTGAGATGGTATCTCAATGTGGTTTTGATTTGCATTTCTCTAATGACCAATGATGAGTATTTTTTCATATGTTTGTTGGTGTCATAGATGTCTTCTTTTGAAAAGTGTCTGTTCATATCCTTTGCCCACTTTTGAATGGGCTTGTTTTTTTCTCGTAAATCTGTTTTAGTTCTTTGTAGATTCTGGGAATTAGCCCTTTGTCAGATGGGTAGATTGCAAAAATTTTTCCCCATTCTGTTGGTTGCCAGTTCACTCTAATGATTGTTTCTTTTGCTGTGCAGAAGCTCTTAAGTTTAATTAGATCCCATTTGTCTATTTTGACTTTTGTTGCCATTGCTTTTGGTGTTTTAGTCATGAAGTCCTTGCCTGTGCCTATGTCCTGAATGGTGTTGCCTAGGTTTTCTTCTAGGGTTTTTATGGCGTTAGTTCTTATGTTTAAATCTTTAATCCATCTTGAGTTAATTTTTGTTTAAGGTGTAAGGAAGGGGTCCAGTTTCAGCTTTCTGCAAATGGCTAGCCAGTTTTCCCAACACCATTTATTAAACGGGGAATCCTTTCCCTGTTGCTTGTTTTCACCAAGTTTGTCAAGATCAGATTATTGTAGATGTGTGGTGTTGCTTCTGAAGCCTCTGTTCTGTTCCACTGATCTATATCTCTGTACCATGTTGTTTTGATTACTGTAGCCTTGTAGTATAGTTTGAAGTCAGGTAGCATGATGCCTCCAGCTTTGTTCTTTTTGCTTAGGTTGTCTTGGCTATGCAGGCTCTCTTTTGATTCCATATGAAGTTTAAAGTGGTTTTTCCACTTCTATGAAGAAGGTCAATGGTAGCTTGATGGGGATAGTATTGAATCTATAAATTACTTTAGGCAGTATGCCATTTTCAAGATGTTTATTCTTCCTAACCATGAGCATGGGATGTTTTTCCACCTGTTTGTGTCCTCTCTTATTTCCTTGAGCAGTGGTTTGTAGTTCTCCTTGAAGAGATCTTTCACATCCTTTGTTAGTTGTATTCCTAGGTATTTTATTCTCTTTGTAGTAAATGTGAGCTTGTTCATGATTTGGTGCTCTGTTTGTTTGTTGGTGGTGTATAGGAATGCTTGTGATTTCTGTACATTGATTTTGTATCCTGAGACTTTGCTGAAGTTGCTCATCAGCTTAAAGAGGTTTTGGGACCTTCTAAATATACCATCATGTCGTCTGCAAATAGGGAGAATTTGACTTCTTTTTTTCCT
This sequence comes from Plecturocebus donacophilus, assembly GCA_004027715.1. Classification (NCBI taxonomy): domain Eukaryota; kingdom Metazoa; phylum Chordata; class Mammalia; order Primates; family Pitheciidae; genus Plecturocebus; species Plecturocebus donacophilus. The sequence goes on from PVKP010002153.1 coordinate 33,466, forward strand.
AATTGAATACGCTTTCTTTTTCTTGCCTAATTGCTCTGGCTAGGACTTCCAATACTATATTGAATAGGAGTGGTGAGAGAGGGCATCCTTGTCTAGTGCCAGATTTCAAAGGGAATGCTTCCAGTTTTTCCCTGTTCACTATGATATTGGCTGTGGGTTTGTCATAAATGGCTTTTATTATTTTGAGATACATTCCATCGATACCTAGTTTATTGAGAGTTCTTAGCATAAAGGGCTGTTTAATTTTCTCGAATGCCTTCTCTGCATCTATTGAGATAATCATGTGGCTTTTGTCTTTGGCTCTGTTTATGTGGTGGATTATGTTTATAGATTTGCATATGTAGAACCAGACTTACATCCCTGGGATGAAGCCTACTTTATCATGGTGAATAAGCTTTTTGATATGCTGTTGGGTTTGGTTTGCCAGTATTTTATTGAAGATTTTTACATCAATGTTCATCATTGATATTGGCCTGTAGTTTTCTTTTTTAGTTGTGTCTCTGCCAGATTTTGGTATCAGGATGATGTTGGTCTCATAGAAAGAGTTAGGGAGGATTCCCTCTTTTTGTATTGTTTGGAATAGTTTCAACAGGAATGAACCAGCTCCTCTTTGTATGTCTGGTAGAATTTGGCTGTGAACCTGTCTGGACCTGGACTTTTTCTGGTTGCTATGCTATTAATTGCTGCCTCAACTTCAGCCCTTGTTGTTGGTCTATTTAGGGTTTGAACTTCTTTCTGGTTTAGTCTTGGGAGTGTGCAAGAGTCCAGGAATTTATCCATTTCTTCCAGATTTACTGGCTTGTGTGCATAGAGCTGCTTGTCATAATCTCTGATGGTAGTTTGTATTTCGGAGGAATCCGTGGTGATCTCCCCTTTATTGTTTTTTTACTGCATCTATTCCATTCTTCTGTCTTTTCTTTTTTGTTAGTCTAGCTAGCAGTCTGTCTATTTTGTTAATATTTTCAAAAACCCAGCTCCTGGATTTATTGATTTTTTGAAGTGTTTTTTGTGTCTTTATCTCCTTCAGTTCTGCTTTGATCTTATTTATTTCTTGTCTTCTGCTTGCTTTTGAAATTTTTTGATCTTGCTCCTCTGCCTCTTTCAATTTTGATGATAGGGTGTCGATATTAGATCTTCCCTTGTTTCTCATGTGGCCATTTATTGCTATAAATTTCCCTCTAGACACTGCTTTAAATGTGTCCCATAGGTTCTGGCACGTTGTGTCTTCATTCTGATTGGTTTCAAAGCACATTTTTATTTCTGCCTTCATTTCATTACTTATCCATTTGTCATTTGGGAGCAAGTTGTTCAGTTTCCATATGAAACTGCCTTCATTTCATTGTTTATCCATTCGTCATTCAGGAGCAAGTCGTTCAGTTTCCTCAGTGCTTTTCTTAATCCTGAGTTCTAATTTGATTGGGCTGTGGTCTGAGAGACTTTGTTATGATTTCCGTCCTTTTGCATTTGCTGAGGAGCGATTTACTTCAAATTATGTGGTCTATTTTAGAGTAAGTGCGATGTGGTGCTGAGAAGAATGTATATTCTGTGTATTTGGGGTGGAGTGTTCTGTATATGTCTATTAGGTCCATTTGGTCCAGATCTGCGTTCAAGTCCTGGATGTCCTTGTTGACTTTCTGTCTTGTTGATCTGTCCAGTATTGTTGGTGGAGTGTTAAAGTCTCCGACTATTATTGTGTGGGAGTCTAAGTCTCTTTGTAGGTCATTAAGAATTTGCTTTATATATCTGTGTGCTCCTGTATTGGATGCATATATGTTTAGGATAGTTAGCTCTTCTTGTTGCATTGATCCTTTTACCATTATGAAATCCCCTCATAGTTTATGGAATTCTTCCTCATTTTATTTTTTAAAAGGCTTTATTGTATCACTTTGCTTATATATACCATAGTTTATTCAGTGAATCTTCTGTGCTGGAATATTTAGCTATTTTCCAATATTTTGCTATGATCAGTTATACAGCAATGACTAACTTTGTGCATATGTATTTGTCTATTTTTGGAGGTGTTCCTAGTATATTCTTAGAATTGAGATTTCTGAGTCAAAAGATAAGTGCGTATACAATTTTGCAGAAGATTGCCAAACTCCTCTCCATATGGGTTGTATCAATTTGCAATCCCACCAGCACTGTATGAGAGTTCATGTTTTTCTTTGTTTGCACTAACAGTGTACTATCAAGCTTTCGAATCATTGCCAGTTTGGTAGAGAAAACTTGTGAAGTAAGCGTTATTATATTTGTAGCACAGATAAGGAATGATATTACATAATCTTCAAAACGATTATGTAGTGTTCTAAGGCTCCATAGTAAGTAACTAGTAAAGTAACTAGTAAAAATTAAAGTTAGCCCTTTATCAGTCTTCCAAGCCTGTATTTTATTAAAAGGAAATTAAAGATTTAGTCTTTTTCACAATTTTCGAGAAAAGTGGTCAACATAGAATTGCATGGTAGTAGTTCACGTCAACTGACAAATAAAAACATTAATTTCCAAAAAGATAACAGGAAGTCATTCTTAATATGTCAGAGATTATAAAAACTGGTAATTTGAAGAGGATGAAGCAGAGGCTTAATTATGGTAATAGAAACATAAAAATAATAAAAGTAGATTGGCCATATAATTGTCTATGCATGATCACTTTGAGAGTAAAGGAGAACTAATAGAATATTTAAAATGATATTCAAATAGTTCTAATATTTTGAAATATTTACGTGTCAATAGACATATAAAATCTATTCAACAAGTACTTTCAAAAGTAAAATTATTTCTAAATATAAAATAGCATAAATCCAAACATTTTATAGTGAGTAAAAATTTTTCTATTGATTATTTGAACATTAAAAGTAATATAAGAAGTATAGTTAATTTTTGATGTATATTTACATATTTTATAAGTATATTAACTTATGAAATGTTTCTAATACCGCATTACATGTATTTTTCTAAAGGCTGTATTTATCAACCTGATATTATAATTTTATTTTGTTTGTGCAAAAGTAATTGCTGTTTTTGCCATTACTTTTAGTGTCAAAAACCAGTTACTTTTGCAACAATCTAATACATTTAACAAAATTGCCTGCATTATTTTTATGGCAAAAAGTGGTTAATAAATACATTTGAAATTGTTGATACCTTCAACTGACCACTGTTTGTCTATGTTAATATTTCAGAGTGAGGAAATATAATCTATTCAATAAGCTCAGAACAAATTCTGCTACATATAAAAAAGTTCTTAGTTGTAATTCTTTAAATTGAAATGTGTAAATATAGTGGTTCAAATATTTACACAGGTATTTTTTTGCCTTATTTCAGAGCAACTTTCCTAAGTAGTATTTTTAAAGGACAAAACATGTCAAATGTCGTGTCCCTATTTATGACTCTTTTGAATATTTTACTAAGTGTAGATACTTTAATATAGTGGATCTCAGTTTCATGCTAGTTGTGCAGAATATAAAGGAGTCTTTCCAAATGTTGATGTACCCCAAACCTACTTATAAAATTGAACTCTCATTATTTAATTTTGTTTTATAAGAATAAATATTATTGCCTTTCTATTTGCAATTATAGTTATCAATATTTTGAAATGGCTAAGTGCTTAAAATGTTGAACTTTTGTGACATTCTATTTGTTGAATACTTTACAGATTTCTCAGTGATTTCTAACAAAATAAACTAACATTGAATTAATTGCTCAACCCAATCATACACCATTGTAGAACACTTTGACTGATATAAAAAGTGGCATTTAAAGGTTCAACATTTCTGAAAACCTATTGATTAAGGACAGTAAGGAAAAGTACTTTTTAAATTTTATATTCCATTTCTTGATGATCATCAACATTTTCTAGTTTTTTGGTATATATAAAATGTATCAACCATAGCATCTATTTAGTTGGATAGGCTATCAGAGCTTGTTTGGATATAACATTGAATTATGTGTATTTTACAGACTTTCAAGTGTTTTTCTGTCACATAGGTTTCTTAATTTTGACAAAACGTTTCATTTACCATGATACTATAGTCACCCAATATTTATATTTACATTGTACTACTTAAAGTATTTTTATTTCAATATTGATAATTTTAATTTAATTTACAATAGCACTTACTAGCATAAAAACAGAAATACAGACCAATAGAACAGAATAGAGAAGCTAGTAATAATCCACATATTTATAGTCCAATTATTTTACAAGAGCATAAAGAACATACATTGGGGAAATGACAGTCTCTTCAATAAATGGTTCTTGGAAGACTGTATATTCATATGTATGAGAATGAAACTAGATCCCAACCTCTTACCATAGACAAAAATATCAGTTCAAAATAGATGAACGATCTAAATATAAGACCTAAAACTATAAATCTACTAGAAGAAAACATAGGGGAAATTCCTTAGGATCTTGGTCTGGGAATAGATTTTATGAATAACACCTCAAAAGCACAGGCAAATAAACCAATGGCATTTTATCAAACTAAAAAGAAATAAAAATAAACCAATGGCATTTTATCAAACTAAAAAGCTTTTGCAGAGCAAAGGAAAAATCAACAGAGTGAAAAGAAAACCTACATAATGGAAGGAAATATCTGCAAGTCATTCATCTGACAGGGGATTAATATCCAGAATATACAGGGAATTCAAACATCTCAACAGCAAAAAATAAGAGTCAAATTTAAAAAACGACCAATTATCTGAACAGACATTTCTCAAAAGAATACATGCAAGTAGCCAAGAAATATATGGAAAAATGCTGTCACCACCAAACATCAGGAAATGCAAATCAAAAACAAAATGAGGTGTCATCTTACACCAGTTGGGATGACTATTATTAAAAAAAAGAACAAATACTGATGAGGATGTAAAGAAAGGTGAACTCTTATACACTGTTGGTGGGAATGTAAATTAGTACAACCATTATGAAGAACATTGTGGAGGTTTCTCAAAAATCTGCAGATAGAATTACCATATTATCCAACAATCCCACTACTGGACATGTATCCAAAGGAAAGAAAATCAGTATATCAAACAGACATCTGCACACCCATGTTTACTGAAGCGCCATTTGCAAGAGCCAAGGTATAGAATCAACCTAGGTTTCTAACAATAGATGAATGGCTAAAAGAAATTTAATGTGTTTATAAAATGGAACACTATTCAGCCACACAAAGGAATAAAATTCTGTCACTCACAGCAGTATTAGTGGAACAGGAGGACATTATAATAAGTGAAACAAGGCAGGAACAGGAAGTTAAACATTACATGTTCTCACTTATATGTGAAAACTTTAAAAAGTAGCTTTTATAGGAGTACAAAGAGGATACTAGAGACTGGAAATGATAGCGAGGAGGTGGGATAGGAAGAGATTTGTTAAATGAGACAAAATTATAGCTAAATAGGATGAATAAATTCTAGAGTTCTATAGCACAGTAATATGATTATAGTTAACAGTAATATGTACTTTCAAAAAGCTAGAAGGAGGCTATTGAATGTTCTAACACAAAGAAATGACAAATATTTGAGAAAAGATGGATATGTTAATTACCTTAAAATGATCACTATACATTATCTATATTGCAACATCACTCTGTAACCCATAAATATGTACAATTATTATATGTCAGTTAAAAAATTTGTTTGAATCAGTTTGAACAAGCTTTCAAAAGCTTTATTTTGATTTATTGACTTGAATAAAAATATTGAACATTGATTGTCATTATAACTTATACTCTCATTGCAAGCATTCGATAATATTAAAATACTAACACTGGCATTGCCCACCTATCTTCAAAATTCTTCTGCTAAAAGAGCGAGTGTATTAAGAGCTATCAGTTTGTTTTTCAAACATACATGAAAATATTTGGAATAAACAAAATGAAAGTTAATTTCTATCAAATAAAAAAAGCTTCACCAAATAATATATAAATGTACCTTCTGCACATGTCCATGTGATTTATCTTTTTCACATCCTTCTTAAATTACCAACTTTTGAACTTGATACTGATACTTTTTCAGAAAGCAGAATTATATCTTCCCATAACCATATGTCAGTGATCTTGCTACAGTATCCATGGTAGACAGTAAATGTCAGTGTGTTTGAATTTTATATGTTTATTGTCAGATTCCTTGAGAAACTGAAATTTAGTTCATTTTTAAATAGAATTTTAACTCAGAAATTGAGTTCATTCTTGCTATTAGGGTTTCCTGTTAAATAAAAAAGATATTTAAAATACTAAGACATATACTTAAATTTGTAAATTAAAATACAATATGTACAATATTGTATTTTAATTTAAAATCTATGTGACAAGAACACGCAGAGCCAAAATGTTCAGACTATTCTTTCTTCACAGTCTAAATACTGAATCTGTTTTCCTTCTCATATTTCACCTATAAACAGCTGATGACTTACTACAGTGTTCACTGAAACAGCCATCTGGTAGCTTTGTAATATTGCACAGGACATGGCACAATTGATTATTAATGAAGTAACTGGCAGGTGCAGCAGTGTTGACAGTGTTGAATACTTTTTCCACTACTTCCGGAAACTAGATGGAGTCACCTATGCCAAGCTATTCCTGCTTGAGGATATTTTGCTTCATTCGATAGGACTCTCCATTTGTTCTCCAATTGAAGTATTGGTTATGTTTTATCCATTACAGTTGTCAGAGGCATCTTTGATGTTTCAAATGTGTTGAAGAGATACTTTTCTTAATTACAGGTTTATGAAAGTAAGAGACCAAGCAAATCTCAATTTCTGTTAATGCTTGTTGGCAATAATTCATTTAAAGGAAAACTCCAGGACAGTTATTGAGGGGCATGGGATGCTGAGATAACAGGTATTTATTGAATTGGTCCCTGGCAAATTAGGATGTATGCTCACTCTAAATGTAAACATCAGTGTAAATAATCCCTCTCTCTCAAATTAAGCCTTGTAGTGACTATAAAAAGTACGTAAAAAATAAATCCATACATACACTGTATACAGATTAATAATAATTCTTCAATCCAATTCATTTATTCAAAATTCACAAGGCATGATGATACAATTATATGGATATTAATGAGATATTCTTGTGATTGTTTTAAAATGTCTTCACAAATTTTTCATTGCTCTTTTCAAAGGGTAGTGTCTAATATTCCTTTACTTGAGTTTGGGCTATACTTGATAATTCATTTCTAACAAAGAAAATACAACAGGATTGATGATGTGTGACTTCTGAGACTTGGTCATAAAAGCATTTTAGCTTCCTTCTTGCTCTCTCCCTCTTGGGTCACTCATTCTAAGGGAAGCTACCTGCCATGTTGAAGAACACTTAAGCAGCTTAACCAGTAACTGAGCACCATTCCTAATAGCCAGTGAGGATCTGGAAATTCCTGTCAATAGCCATGTAGGTGAGGCAAGTTGAAGATGGATCCTGATGACTGCAGCTGTGGTCAAATTTTGACTGCAACCTTCATAAAATACCGAGTCAAAGCATTGAGCTAAGCTACTCCCTACTTCCTGCCCAATAGATGTCTATTCCCTTAAGATAGTAAATCTTAGGGTAATTTATTACACAGCAATAAATAACTAATAATGTTCTCAACCTAGAGAAACTTAAAAGCTGGTAGGAGCAATCGTATATAAACATAAATAACTAAAATATAACACAAAATGTAAACAAAAGGCTATAACTCTAGAGAAGAAGGGGAAATTTATCCTCAAAAGCAGATCAGGCAAGGCTTTATGGAAAAAGTTTGTGTTGAAGTTGAAGAAAGTTAGGATGTTGAGATGAAGAAATATCAGTAGGGATTATTATTAATGATGCAAAGATTCAAGCAAAGTTAGAGATGGGAAAGCATGGTACTAAATTTAGGCAATTATGACTGTTTTACTGGGATTGCAATTTAGAATATATGCAATGAAAGATAACATTATTGATAGAGGTTGAAGTCAGCTTCTGTAAAGCTATGACTGTAAAGATATTTGATTATTATTTAATCTTAATTTTATACATTTCAAATAATAATCATTACAGATAAAGCAGTTTGTACAAAATAAGTTCTTCATCTTAAAGTTACTTAATTCCAAATCTCAAATCTCTTAAGTGTTTTCCCAAGAGCCTTTATCAGATTAGTACAGTTTAGCAAGCTGTGGCAGCATTAGGAATTATTAATCTTCTGGAGTAACCTCAGATGTGAATCTGGGACTTAGTACATCTGTCCATCTAAGTAGTATGTATCAAAAGACATATTATCCAGGAAAAAACAGCATTAGTTGACTGCTAATCAGGAAATATAAATATATGATATCTAAGAAAAAATATGCCCAATCATATTGATACAAAGAGACACATATTACCAGGGAGGGCAGCAAATAAAAAATAACATTTATATAAAACCTACTATGTTCCAGACAATGTCTAGGTACTGGTACCAGGAGATAAAAATGTCTTTAAAATTATTGGAGTAAGGCATGTAATCAAAAAGAAGTATTAATGAAATGTATAGATATTCTGAGAAGTACAATATAGAGACTAATCATTTTAAAAAGAGTAATTTAATTAATCATAATTAAGTAGATAAATAAAGATAGCCAAGAACATGTATATCTTTGAAGAGGTCTTTAGAAGATGATGGGTAGACTTGTCAGCTGGTTTTATTTTTCCTAGTATTAGTTTTCCTTGATAACACGGATTTTCAGGAGAATAGTTATTTGCAAAGTCTCAAATACTTATTTGAGACTTGTTATTTGCACCTAGCAAGTCCTAATGTGTTTTTTCCCTATTATAGGTACTATTGAATCTTGATTAGCTGCTATGAAGTCTAAAATTAGAAAAAAAATTAACAGTTATTACAGGTTAAAGAGTTTCTATATTCTAGCTTAATGTTCTATTTCATTACCTCTGAAATAAAATATTTTATAGCAAGTTATATTGGATGTAATTAGGTAGGACAAAGATATTCTGGGATAAAGTTAAGGCAAAAAAAGACTCTCTAACTTCACCCTCTCAAATCATATGTAAAAAATACTGATTTAGGAAGCGAAATACCAATCATATGTTCATGCCTGAATAGAATGAATTAGTTTTTGGTATCTCAGCATTCCTGCTGAGATCAATTAAAAGACTCTGAGTTAATGGAAAATCATAATGGAAGGCATCAGAGAGCTGTAAAATCATTCAAAATTAGAAGGACTAAGACTTTCAAGAAAGGAGTATCTCAGAGTATATAGCTAATATTCGACATCAACTTTTTACTTGGAAACATTTTATAAGTTGGGGATGACTAAGAAACTTAAAACTTAGATTTATCTTGGGAGAGGTCCACTGCTGGGAGAACATTTCAACTGTGCTTTTGTGATTCAATATTAGAGTGACAAAAATCGAAGGCTTGTGTTTCCTTATACACACAGCTGTTTCACTCAAGCCATTTGCTGAATCTATATGTGTGTGGTATGCTAGAAACTAAGGGAAAAACATAAAGAGTAGAGCATCTTTCAATGCAGATAAATATGTTGGAAAAAGAGCACATGGTAAAGAGACAAGTTTCTCAGTTAAAAGTTCTGAATTGCTAGCTTTAGAAACAGGGGCAAACCAGAGTTGGATTAATTTTTAATAATACTTTCATGTGAGCATCCTAGAATTTCAACTCAGTATTCCTAATTGGATTAAGGTGACTAACTCCCTAATGGATAACCACAAGAAAAAATGTAAATCTTCTCTCATACATGATATCATAATCTCAAGCCATTAAATCATTTATACTACATTATCTAGAAAATAATTTAAAAATTACAAGATATGTCAATAGAAAAGATCATATGACTGGACAGTAAAAAGATAAATAAAACGTCTTAGGAACAGGTACATAAATGATCTGAATAATAGAGATAGCTGATGATACTATTAAATAATTATCATTAGTAATTCCATGAATATAGAGAGACAGAAAACTTGAAAGTAAAGAAAATACTAAATAGTAATTCCATGAATATAGAGAGACAGAAAACTTGAAAGTAAATACTAAAATTCTAACTAAATATAGCTTATTATATATTTACTTTATAAATATATTTATATAACATATGTGTATTATGATTATAATAGTTCTTACACTTTAATTAAATTTATATAAGTAAAACTTTAGCTTCTCAGTTTAATTAGTCACATTTCAAGTTCTCAATAGCCACCTGTGACTACTGGCTACTATATTTGACTGCACAGATAAGAAAAATATTTCAAATAAGGACAATGAAGAGTAACAGTCTCCTTGGCCAAAATTGGCTGGTAGCCAGGAATTACTTCCCAAAATGGGGAAAGGGTAACTGAGACTTCCAGTGGCCTCTACCATCACTGTGGAATCCAGGCCATGGGAAAGCCCCTTGACCTTCTCAAGCCCTAGGGAGTTTCCTAGAAGGAGCTCATGTTGGGTCTCACACCTTTTCTGAGACCTTAGTGACTACATCAAGGTGCCATTTTTAAACCTAGCTTTTGACAGACTACACACTGTCATGGTGCCTAACAGCATTGGGTTTGATGCATCAGGGATGCTCCGGCTATCACTGCTAGGACTGTGGTAGAAGCTGGGATTGTACCCACAGCTGAGGCTGAGAACCAAGCAAGGCTATAGCTGCTGGTTCTGAAAAGCAAGGAATGTCAGAACTCAATCTAGGATATCAGTGGGGTGCAAGTTACAGTGGAAACTTAGTCACAAAATGAGCAGGGACTTCTACAGCTAGGATTTGGGGAGTGATACCCACCAGGACAGGGTGATGAGAGACAGGCATATTCTCTGCCTATTGGCACAGTCTGTGGTCACTGAGGTAGGCTCAACCCTTTCCAGTGGCAAAGCCTTAATGAAGCTATAACTGCCCTTCACCTAAACACTCTGCCTGTGGCCTGGATTGCCTTGTTCCCACCCACTGTAGCTAGTGCCTGCTCTCACCATTGGGAAGGATGAGCATAAGACCTCTCTGCCCAGCTTTACCCCTCCCCAAGATAGAGCACATAGTCTGGGGCACTGGGGGTTTCCCAATCCAATCTACCACCCTGCGAACCTGAACACTCCTCCCAGGAGGCTGAGGTTGAGCCTATATCTCCAGTCCCTACTACCTCAGCTGGCACCAACCTGCAAGAGTTATCTTCAGGCCTGGAGACTGGCTCATCCATCCCAGCCCAGCCCATGGTAGCCACAACCAACATCAGCACACATTGCTTGAGACCCATAGAATTGTCTTGCCACTGCTACTGCCATCACCCACAACATGCTGGCTGCCTAGGAGCCTGAAAACCCACATACCCACCCAGTCTACTGCTGCTATTATCAGTATCTGAGCAAGGACCTGGAAGTCCAAGAATTGGCCTAACAGTAACTGTCAACACTGCTGCCAGTGTAAATCCCTCTGGGACACAAGAATAGTCACTCTCAGCTCACCAGCACCCCCACTCAAGCCTGAAGACTGGAACACCTGGCACTCCAGTCACCAGCACAACTTCACTACAGCCTCCAGTATAACTGTACCCTAAACCATTGAGAAAATCACAGGATACATTTTACAGTCAAATAAACCATACAGAGACTACACAACCTCATGCATCTAGAATCAAAGCCAAAGTGCCTCACCCAATGAAAACCATAGACACATCTTCAGAAAATGTCCTTCCCTATGACAATATATTCAAAAATAGGAAGGAGAGATTGTTTATACAAGACATGCAGATACCAACATAAGAAAACAGGAAACATGAGAAAATAAGGAAATATGACACCTCCAAAGGAACAATAATTCTTCAGTAATAGATATTAAATAGAAAATTTTGAAATCCCAGGTAAATAATTCAAAATACTGATTTTTAAAGAAGCTCAGTGAAACAGAATTCTGAAAACAATACAAAAAAATCAGAAAACAATTCAGAATATTAATGAGAAATTTACCAAAAAGGTATATATATATTTTAAAAAGAACTAAAGAGAAAATATGGAACAGGACAATTTATTAAATGAGATACAAAATATATTTGAAAGCTTCAACAATAGACTAGCAGAAGAAAGAATCCCAGCATTTGAAGCAGAAGAAAGAATCCCAGAATTTGAAGATAAGCCTTTTGAAATAATCCAGTCAGATAAAAATATAGGAAAAAAAATGGCTAAAAGAGGATTAGCAAACCATTTGTGACATTTCGGACAACATAAAGTGATTAAATATCCAAATTATTGCTATTCACAGGGTGAAGAGAAAATAAGAGGATTCAAAAATCTGATGAAATAATGGATTAAAACTCTCCAAGTCTAGCAAAAATTCTCGACATTTCAATACAGGAGTCAGGATCCCCAAGAAGATTGTGTTAGTCTATTTGAATTGCTATAAAGGAATGTCTGAGACAGGATAATTTATTTAAAAAAAAAGATGTTTATTTTGGCTCAATGTTCTTCAGGCTGTACAGAATGTATGGCTCTGGCAACTGCTCTTAATGAGGACCTCAGGTAGATTCCAATCATGGCAGACGGAATAGGGGAAGCCAGTGTATCATGTGTGAGAAGGGGAGCAAGAAAGATAAAGGGAGCCAGTACCACACTCTTTGAAACAACCCAAATCTTGTGTGAATTGAGAGCAAGAATTATTCACTATTCCATGAGGTCAACACCAAGCCATTCATGAAGGACATGCCTGTATGATCTGAACATCTTCCAGTAGGCTTACAACCAACATTGGAATCAACATGAAATTTGGAGTGAAGGGACAAAGCATCCAAACCATATCACAAACCAATACAATGCAAAACAGGTTTCTCTGTGGCAAATTATAGTCAGATTACCCAAAGACAAATCTAAAGAATGAATTCTAAAAACCGCAAGAGAAAAGTATCTGCTTACCAATGAAGAAAACTCCATTAGACTAACAATGGACTTCTCAGCAGAAATCTTACAGGTCTGAAGATAATGGGGTGGTATATTCAAAATACTAAAATGAAAAATAAAACCTCTCAGTAAACAATATTATACCAAACAAAACTATCTTTCATAAATGAAGAAGAAATAAAGTCTATCCTAGACAAGCAAATGCTGAGAAAATTTACTACCGCTTAACTGGCCCTACAAGAAACTCAACAGAGCCCAAAACTTAAAAGCAAAAGGATGATATTTACCATTATAAAACACACAGAAGTATAAAAATGACACATAAAGCAGTCATATGAAGGAGGAAAAGAAGGGTCTCAAATAGTACCACTATAGAAATCCACCAAACCACAATGACAGTAAGAGAAAAAGAAAGAACAAAGAATATACAAAACCAACAGAAAATAACTAACAATATGACAGAGCAAAATCCCACATATCAATAATAAGCTTGAACATAAACATATTTAATACCCCTCTTAAAAGATATAAATTGACTGAATGGATAAAAAAAATTCAATTATATGCTGCTTATAATAAAATTACCTTGTCAGTATATATACATATAGACTGAAAGTAAAGGGATAGAAAAAACATTTTACACAAAAGCAAACCTAAGTCAAGCAGTAGTAGCTACATTTGCATCAGATAAGACAAACTTTAAGTTAAAAACTGTAAAAATTAAAAGACAAGAAGGCCATTATATAATTATGAAGAGAAATCCAGAAATAGGATTTAGCAATTCTAAATATATATGCAACTAACACTGGAACACCTAGATTCATAAAAAATATTACTAGATATACAGAGAGAGTGATAGCTTGAATACAATAACATTGGGGAATCCTGCTCTCAGTATTAGATAGATTATCAAGATAGAAATTCACCAAAGAAACATTGGATTTAAACTGAACTTTAGACCAAATGTACTTAACAGACCTTTATAAAACATTCTATTTCACAACTGTAGAATATGCATACTTTTTATAAGCACTTGGATCATTCTCCAGGATAGACCATATATTAGGCTACATGCAAATCAGGTGTCATAAAATTTTAAAAAATTGAAATGATATCAAGTATCTTGTCAGACTAGGGGAATAAAGATAAAAATTAATACTAAGAGGAACATTGGAAAATATACAAACACATGAAAATGAAACAACATGCTTCTGAATGACCATAAGTCAGAGAAGAAATTAAGAAGAAAATAAAAAAATGTATTGAAACAAATGAAAGTGAAAAGGCAACATAGCAAAATCTCTGAAGTAATGTAAAATGCTAAGACGGAAGTTTGCTTTATTAATTGCCTAGGTCAAAAAAGTAGAAAGATCACAAATTAACAACTGAATTTTGCACCTCAAATAATTAGAAAAACAAGAACAAACCAAACTCCAAATAAGCAGAAGAAAAGAAATAACACAGATCAGAACATAATTAAATGAGAGGCCAAAAAACAATTTAAAAGATCAACAAGCCAGGCACAGTGGCTCACACCTGTAATCCCAGAACTTTGGGAGGTCAAGACAGGTGAATCACGAGATCAGGAGTTTGAGACCAGCCTGGCCAACATAATGAAACCTGTCTCTACCAAAGACACAAAAAGTTAGCTGGGTATGGTGGCATGCACCTGTTATCCCAGCTATTCTGGAGGCTGAGTCAGGAGAATCTCTTGAACCCAGGAGACGGAAGTTGCAGTGAGCTGTGATTGTGCCATTGCACTCTAGCCTGGGTGACAGTATGAGACTCTGCAAAAAAAAAATAAAATAATAAAATAAAAATAAACAAAAAGTTGGTTCTTCAAAAAAGACAAACAAAATTAATAATCCACTAGTTAAACTGAGATGATCCAATAAATACAATCAGAAATGAAAAAGGTTATGTTACAACTAAAATTACAGAAATAGAAGTGATTAACAAAGATTATTATGAACAATAATATGGTCACAGACCAGAAAATCCAGAGGAAATAGAGAAATTCCTGGAAAAACACAACCTCCCAATATTAAACCTAGAAGAGATAGATCTCCTCAACAAACCCATGATGAATAGCAAAGTTGTCATTAATAAAAATCCTTCTAACAAAGAAAATCCCAGGACTGTCTGTAGTCCCAGCTGAATTCTAACAAATGTACAAAGAAGAACTAATACCATTTCTCTTGAAACTATTTTTAAAAATTAAAGAGGAGAAAATTTTTCCTAAGTCATTCAACAAGGCTAGCATCACACTAATACCTTGATACCAAAACCAGACAAGGACACAACAGCAACAACAACAAACCCAGAAAACTGTAGGTCAATATTGTGATAAACAGATGCAAAAATCTTTAACAAAGTAATAGCAAACTGAGTGCAACTTCACACCAAAAAGATAGTATACTATCATCAAGTAGGATTTATATAAGGGATACAAGATGGTTCACCATATGCAAATCAACAAATGTGATGCATCACATCAACAGAATAAAGGACATAAGCCATATAATCTTCTCAATAGATGAAGAAAAAGTGTTTGATAAAATTGCTTTTTTCATAGCAAACTTGGCATAGAAGGAGGATACCTTAACATAACAAATGTCATATGTAACAAACCCACAGCTAATGTCATACTGAATGGGAAAAAGTTGAAAGTCTTCTCTCAGAACTAGAACAAGACAACCATGCTCACTTTCACCTTTCCTATTTCAACATAGTACTGAATTCCTGGCCAGAGAATTAAGTCAAAAGGAAAAAAGAAAAGACTTCCGAACATGAAAAGAGGAGGTCAAATTGTTCCTCTTTACTGATGATATGATCTTATATCAAGAAAAACCTAAAGATTCCACCAAGAGACTCTCAGATTTGACACATGAATTCATTAAGTTTGTATGATACAAAGTGAGTGTGCAAAAATTCAGTAACATTTCTATACATCAGTAATGACCTAGCCAAATAAAATTTGCATGCCATTTACAAAAGCTACATAAATAAAATACATAGAAATAAACTTAAGAAGATGAAATATTTCTATGGGGAAAACTACAAAACATTCATTTTCAAAACTGAAGATAACTCAAATAGAAAAACATGTCATACTCATGAATTAGAAGATTTATTATCATTAAAATGACCATATTGTTCTAAGCAATCCAAAGATTCATTGTGACCCCATCAAAATACAAATGTGATTCTTCACAGAATTAGAAAAAAAGAATCCTAAAATTAATATTAAACCAAATAAAGTCACAGTAACCAAAGAAATTCTGAGCAAAAATAACAAAAATGAAGATAACACACTTAACTAATGCTATATCTAAAACAGCATTATATTGTTATAAAAATAGACATATAGATCAATGGAACAGAATAGAGAACCCAGAAATAATGCCACATATTTATAGTGGCCTGATATTTTGACAGAGTCAACAAGAAATTATACTGGGTAAAGGACACCCTCTTGCCTAAATGGTGCTAGAAAATTGGATAGCCTTCTGCAGAAGAATGAAAGTAGACCCCTATCTCTCAATATATACAAAAATCAACTTAAAATGGACAAAATACTCAAATGTAACACCTGAAGCTACAAAAGTTCTAGAAGAAACTCTAAAGAAAACTCCCCCACATACGACCCAGGCAAAGAATTTATGACTAAGACCTCAAAAGCACAGGCAACAAAATCAAAAATAAACGAATGGGATTTAACTAAACTAAAAAGTATCTTCACAGCCAACAAAATGAAAAGACTGAAGAGACAACATGTTGAATAGGAAAAAATATCTGCAAACTATTCATCCAACAGGAGACCAATATCCAGAATATACAAGGAACACAAACATCTGAACAGGAAATTAACAATCCCATTAAGAAAGTGGGCAAAGGACATGAACAGACATTTCTCAAAAGAAGACATACAAATGGTCAATAGGTATATGAAGAAATGTTTAACATCTTGAGTCCTCAGAAAAATTCAAAATTCAAAAGAAAACCACAATATGATATCATGTAACTTCAATGAGAACGACTGCTATTAAAAAAGCAAAAATAACAGGTAGCGATGATGCTGAGCAAAGAAAGCTCTTATACCCTGTTGCTGACAATGTAAAATAGGACATCCACTATAAAAAACAGTATGGAGATTTTACAAAAAAAAACCTAAACACAGAATTACCATTCAATATAACAATCCCACTACTATCTACCCAAAAAAAAAAAAAATCAATATATCAAAGAGATACCTATACTCTCATGTTTATGGCAGCACTGCTCACAATAGCAAAGATATGAAATCTTAAGAATCCATCAATGGATGAATGAATAGTAAGTATACACAATGGAGTACTATTTGGCATTAAGAAGAATGAAATCATATCATTTGCAGCAACATGGATGGAACTGGAGGGTTAGTATATTGAGTGAAATAAGTGAGGCACAAAAAGACAAATATGGCAACTTCTCATACTTATGTATGGTAGCTAAAACATTTGATCACATGGAGGTAGGGAGTGAAAAGATAGATAAGACTTGGAAGGGTGAGTGGGGAGTGGGGAAATATGGAGCAAAATGGGTTAAAGGGTTCTAACATACAGTTAGAAGAAATAAATTCAATGTCTGATTTGCAGAGTATAGTGACTATACTTGAAAAGAATTTATTTTACTCGGATGATGGAACTCTAAATACTGAATTGATCACTACCCATTATATACATATAACAAAATTTCACATGTATCCCATAAATTCGTACAGTTATTAATTTATTAAAAAAATATTTCCATCACGGTGCAAAGCTGAAAATACATAATACACTCTATCCAAGTAACAGATATAAAACACTAAACCTAACAACAAATTTCAATTTATTTTTAAGTAAACAATGAAACATTTACGAAAATTGACCATATGCTAAGGCATAAAAATAATCCTCAGTGAGATTCAGAGTTTCTTCTCCTAGTACATTTGAATTAATAAAGGAATTAAGAACATAAAGATAATTAGAAAGCCCCTAAATTCTTCAAAATTAAACAGTATTCTCTGAATTAGCTCCAGGTGGCATAAGGAATGGAAATGAGAAAACAGTTTTAAAAGATGGATAATGAAAATGTTGGCTATTAAAACTAGGGAGATGCTGCAGCATCAGTACTTAAGAAAAATGTGGTGTTTTAAATGTATAAAATGTAAAAAGAGAAAGGTTAAAAACTTTTAGGTTAATTTCCATCTTCCAAAAGTAGAAAAACAATAACAAATCAAAGCCAAATTGCTAAAGTGGAAAATAAGAAAATTAGGGACTCTCCAAGATGGACGAATAGACATAACTCTGGCACACAACACTGAGTGAGAGAGACACAGAAATCCAGAGATCTTCTAGCTCCAACTAAGGTACCAGTGCATTTCAACGGGTCTGGTCCGATGGTGAGCAAAGCCCATGCAGGGCGGACCAAGATGGGGAAGGGTGCTGCTTCATCTAGAAAATGCATCTGACTGGTGAGTTGGAGGCTCCCTCTCTGGCACTCTGGTCCAGATACAGTGCTTCCCCCAAAGCCTCAGCAATACACAGAACAGGGGATCTTTGCCAGTCAAGCGCTGGGAATTATAAGAGTGGAATTGAATAATAATCCAGAACGGTGTCCTAGATAGGTGCACAGACCTAAACAGACACATAAGCCTAAAAGCCAGCCGAGAGAGCCTGCCGACCAAGCTATCGCCCACTCCCCCCACCTGGGGGTAGAGGGAGCTGTAAGTGGGAGGATGGATGGAGCAGCTTGGTGGGCCCGTACCCCATGATGGGAAACAGAGGAAGCTGAAAGGGGGAGATGGCCGGGTGTGGCTGGGAAGGTCCCTACCCTCCCCCATAAACCCCAGAGGGCTGAAGCTCTGACTCTAGTGGGTTGCGCAGCCAGTGCCACAGTCTGAGCTGAAGCCTGAATGATCCAGCCCAGCAGAGGAAGGGCACAACCTACCATTAGAGGGGAGGGACTGGGCTACATGTTTTAACAAAAAAACACAGGAAGCCTACACAGCAACAGGACAGCATTCTTGATCACCCAGCAGTGCCTACAGGTCAGCAGAAGAGGCAGGCCTAATCTCCCAGTATAAACAAGACACAGGAAGCTTCCCTAGTAACCTGAAGGAGTCCCTAGAAACACAGTAGCACCTCCACAGGCAGAGAAGCAACCTCATCAAGCAGCTCCCTGACACCTCAGCCAGGTAAATCCATGAAGACGGGAAAAAAGCTGTGCAAAAAAGATGAAACCATCAAAGACCAGAACACCTCTTCTCCTTCAAGGGATCACAACTCCTTAACAACACGGGAACACAACATGACCAAGAAACAGTATGAGGCATTGACAGAAACAGGCTCCAGAAGGTGGATAATACCAAACTTTTCTGAGCTAAAGGAACACGTTGTAACTCAATACAGAGAAACCAAAAACCTTGAAAAAAGATTAGATGAGATGCTAACTAGAATAACCAGCATAGAGAAGAACATAAACGACTTGATGGAGTTGAAAAACACAGCATGAGAACTACGTGAAGCAAACACAAGTTTTAATAGCTGAATTGATCAAACAGAAGAAAGGATATCAGAGTTTGAAGGTCAATTCAATGAAATAAAAAGAGAAGGCAAGACAAGAGAATAAAGAGTGAAAAGAAATGGACAAAGCCTCCAGGAAATATGAGATTATGTGAAAAGATCTAATCTATGCTTGATCGTTGTACTTGAATATGATGAGGAGAATGAATCCAAGCTGGAAAACATGCTCCAGAATATTTATCCAGGAGAACTTCCCAAGCCTAGCAAGGGAGTCCAACATTCAAATTCAAGAAATACAGAGAACTTCACAAAGATATTCCTCAAGAAGAGCAACCCAAGGCACGTAATCATCAGATTCACCAGGGTAGAAATGAAGGAAAAAATGTTAAGGGCACCCACAGAGGGAAGCCAATCAGACTCACAGCGGATCTCTTGGTGGAAACCCTACAAGCCAGAAGAGAGTGGGGGCCAATATTCAACATCCTTAAGTAAAGAACTTTCAACCCAAAATTTCATGTCCAACCCAACTAAGCTTCGCAAGTGAAGGAGAAATAAAATCCTTTATGGAAGAGCAATTACTGAGAGATTTCGTCACCACCAGACCTGCCCTACAAGAGCTCCTGAAAGAAACACTAAGCATGGAAAGGAACAAGTACCAGCCACTGCAAAAGCAAACCAGTTGGCAAAGACCAAAAATGCAATGAAGAAAATAAGTCAACTAACGGGAAAGAAAACCAGCCAGTAACAAAATGGCAGGATCAAATTCACACATAACAATATTAACAATGAATGTAAATGGCCTAAATGCCCCAATCAAAAGACACAGACTGGCAAACTGGATAAAATGTCAAGACCCATCAGTGTGCTGTATTCAGGAAACCCATCTCACATACAAAGACACACATAAACTCAAAATAAAGGGATGGAAGAAGATTTACCAAACAAATGGAGAACAAAAAAAAAGCAGGGGTTGCAATCCTAATCTCTGATAAAATGGACTTCAAACCAACAAAGATCAAAAGAGACAAAGAAGGACACTACACAGTGGTAAAAGGATCAATCCAACAAGAAGAGCTAAGTATCCTAAATATATATGCCCCCAACACAGGAGCACCCAGATACATAAAGCAAGTTCTTAAGAACCTAAAATGAGATTTAGACTCCCACCCAATAATAGTGAGAGACTTCAACACTCCACTGTCAATATTAGACTGATCAATGAGACAGAAAATTAACAAGGATATCCATGACTTGAGTGCAGAGCTGGACCAAGCGGACCTAATAGACATATACAGAATGCTCCACTCCAAATCCACAGAGTATACATTTTTCTCAACACCACATTGCACATACTCTAAAATTGACCACATCATTGGAAGCAAATCACTACTCAGCAAATAAAAAATAAGGGAAATCATAACAAACAGTCTATCAGACCACAGCACAGTCAGACTAGAACTCAGGATTAAGAAACACACTCAAACTGGCACAAACACTTGGAAACTGAACAACTTGCTTCTGAGTGTCGACTGGATAAACAATGAAATGAATGCAGAAATAAAGATGTTCTTCGAAACCGATCAGAATGAAGACACAACTTACCAGAATCTCTGGGACACCTTTAAAGCAGTGTCGAGAGGGAAATTTATAACAATAAATGCCCACATGAGAAACAAGGAAAGATCTAAAATTGACACCCTATCATCAAAATTGAAAGAGCTAGAGGAAGAAGATCAAGAAAACTCAAAAGCTAGCAAAAGATAAGAAATAACTAAAATCAGAGCCAAACTGAAGGAGATAGAGACACAAAAAACCCTTCAAAAAATCAATAAATCCAGGAGCTAGTATTTTGAAAAGATCAACAAAATAGACTACTAGCCAGATTAATAAAAAAGAGAAAATCAAATAGATGCAATAACAAAAAATAAAGAGGACATCATCACTGATCCCACAGAAATACAAACTACTGTAATCTCTGAGCTCTATGCACATAAACCAGTAAACCAGGAAGAAATGGATAAATTCCTGGACACTTGTACTCTACCAGACTAAACCAGGAGGAAGCTGAAACCCTGAGGCAGCAATCAATAGCCTACCAACCAAAAAAAGTCCAGGTCCAGATGGGTTCACAGCCAAATTCTACCAGACATACAAAGAGGAGCTGATTCCATTCCTTCTCAAACTGTATCAAACAATACAAAATGAGGGAATCCTCCCTAACTCATTTTATGAGACCAACATCACCCTGATACCAAAACCAGGCAGAGACTCAACTAAAAAAGAAAACTTCAGGCCTATATCCATGATGAACATCAATGCAAAATTCTTCAATAAAATACTGGCAAGCCAATTGCAACAGCACATCAAAAAGCTTATCCGTCATGATCAAGTAGACTTCATCCCAGGGATGCAAGGCTGGTTCAACATACACAAATCCATGAATGTAATCCATAACATAAATAGAACCAAAGACAAAAACCACATGATTATCTCAATAGATGCAGAGAAGGCCTTTGACAAAATTCACCAGCACTTCATGCTAAAAACTCAATAAACTAGGCATTGATGGAACGTATCGTAAAATGATAAAAAAAAAATGTATGTGACAAAGCTACAGCCAATATCATACTGAACAGGCAAAAGCTAGAAGAATTCCCTTTGAAATCAGGCAAGAGACAAGGATGCCCTCTCTCACCACTCCTATTCAATATAGTATTGGAAGTTCTAGCCAGAGCTTTCAGACAAGAAAAAGAAATAAAGGGTATTCAACTGGGAAAGGAGGAAGTCAAACTGTTTCTATTTGCTGATGACATGATTGTATATCTAGAAGACTCCATCATCTCAGTCCAAAGTCTTCTCAAACTGATAAGCAACTTCAGCAAAGTCTCAGGATACAAAATCAATGTGCAAAAATCACAAGCATTCCTACATACCAATAACAGACAAACATAGAGCCAAATCAAGAGCGAATTTCCCTTCACAATTGCTACAAAGAGAATAAAATACCTAGGAATACAACTAACAAAGGATGTGAAGGACCTCTTTAAGGAGAACTACAAACCACTGCTCAAGGAAATAAGAGAGGACACAAACAGATGAAAAACATTCCATGCTCATGGATAGGAAAAATTAATATCATGAAAATGGCCATAATGCCCAAAGTAATTTATAGAATCAATGCTATCCCCATCAAGCTACCAATGATCTTCTTCACAGAACTGGAAAAAAACACTTTAAACTTCATATGGAATCGCAAGAGAGCCTGAATAGCCAAGACAATCCTAAGCAAAAAGAACAAAACCAGAGGCATCACACTGCCGAACTTCAAACTACACTTCAAGGCTACAGTAATCAAAACAGCATGGTCTTGGTACCAAAACAGAGACACAGACCAAAGGAACAGAACAGAGGCCCCGGAAGCAACACCACACATCTACAACCATCTCATCTTTGACAAACCTGATAAAAACAAGCAATAGGGAAAGAGCTCCATGTTTAATAAATGGTGTTGGGGAAACTGGCTAGCATTGTACAGAAAGCAGAAACGGGACCCCTTCCTGACACCTTACACTAAAATTAACTCCAGATGGATTAAAGATTTAAACATAAAACCTAACACCATAAAAACACTAGAAGAAAACATAAGCAAAACCATCCAGGACATAGGCATAGGCAAGAACTTCATGACTAAAACACCAAAAGCAATGGCAATAAAAGCCAAGATAGACAAATGGGATCTAATTAAAATTCAGAGCTTCTGTACAGCAGAAGAAACCATCATTAGAGTGAACCGGCAACCAACAGAATGGGAAAAAATTTTTGCAATCTACCCATCTGACAAATGGCTAATATCCAGAATCTACAAATAAGTAAAACAGATATACAAGAAAAAAAAAACAAACAAACAAAAGTGGGTGAAGGATATGAACAGACACTTTTCCAAAGAAAACATATATGAGGTCAACAAACATATGAAAAAATGCTCATCATCACTGGTCATCAAAGAAATGCCAAATCAAAACTACATTGAGATACCATCTCATGCCAGTTAGAATGGCGATCATTAAAAAATCTGGAGACAACAGATGCTGGAGAGGATGTGGAAAAATAGGAACACTCCTACACAGTTGGTGGGAGTGTAAATTAGTTCAACTATTGTGGAAGACAGTGTGGCGATTTCTCAAGGATCTAGAAATAGAAATTCCATTTGACCCAGCAATCCTATTACTGGGTATATACCGAAAGAACTATAAATTGTTCTGCTATAAAGACACATGCACACGTATGTTCATTGCAGCCCTATGTACAATAGCAAAGACCTGCAACCAACCCAAATACCCATCAATGATAGACAGGACAAAGAAAATGCGGTACATATACACCATGGAATACTATGCAGCCATAAAAACCGATGAATTTCTGTCCTTTGTAGTGACTTGAATGAATCTGGAAACTGTCATTCTCAGCAAACTGACACAAGAACAGAAAGCCAAATACCACATGTTCTCACTCATAGGTGGATGTTGAACAACTAGAACACGTGGATTCAGGGAGTGGAGCATGACACACTGGGGGCAGTTAGGTGGGTGGTAGGGGAGAGACAGCATGGGGTGGGGAGGAAGGAAGGGGAGGATAGGGAGGGATAACATGGGGAGAAATGCCAGATATAGTATGCACCTGAAGTGAAATAAATAAATTTAAAAAAAAGAAAACTTGCTATGGAACTAAAAAAAAGTTTAAATCATTAACTAATAAAGGAAGTTTTAGGATAAAGGAAAAGAAGTAAAATATCTTCAGTGAGGGAATATAAACTTCAAACTTGATATCTGCTGTATGGATTTTAGAGAATGGCATGTCTATCCTGAACACTTAAAAAATTATGATATAAAAACTAAGAGCTTAGAAAATGGCTTCTTCATTCAGCTTCTTCTTTGTCTGAAATTTTTATAGTCACATAAGAGGGGTAAAGTGGATTGTGTAAGTTTAGCTTTGTAGATGTGATTCAGCGTATGGTAATTTTGTAAGGGATTATTTTGTGTCAGGAAGGAGAATTATTAAAATAAAAATAGGGAGCTGCCCAGTGGGGAGACAATTACTAGCTTCAGCTAACAACTAATGTAATTAGCATGCTTACCTGTTTTGTTTATTCGGGAATATAATTTTATTAATTAAATATAAGCAATAATGGTGGCTACCTGGTGCTTTGTAAATGTATACACCTTGCTGAATAGTAATTTGAAGTCTATTAACTTCTAAGACTGCCAGACAGAAGTTTCATGATGTGTTTGCAAGATTACACTAAAAATGGAAACATCAGCTCATTAATGAAAGAGTTTGAGAGGAGTTGGCTTCACTGTGTTGAAGGTCACACAGAAAGCACAGAGAGCCCAGCAGTGTTATCCACAAACCACTTTAGTTCACTGTTAAGAGGAAGTGATCAGTGTCAGTTATTCTTGCACAGCCAGGGAAAAATGGTCAGACACAGCTATCGAAAGAAATGATCTTAAATCCAAGACTGCATCTTGCTGCACATGTTCCAAGTGGGAAGTATCACTGATTTAAGGATGTGGATAACTTGTATGAAATCTTTCCGTTACCAGCATTATCTTATTTTAAAAGGTGCTGAAGTTACTTTTAGAGTATGAATTCATAAATATTAAATTTCTTAAGTTGTTTTTATTACTTTTAGAATTTACAAAGCAAAGTCATCATTTTCTCTTCTCTATTCAGTATCACTCCTACTGTTGAGATTTTAAACCAATGCCCTCTTAAACATATTGCTAGGGAGAAAAGTCTTTAATTTGAACAGCAAAGTCACTGGTGATAAAATTATTAATATTAGTAGCTATTATTTAGTGAGTACTTAGCATGTGCCAGGCATTCTTCAAAGCCTTATATATTATTTAAATCTCTAAACAATCCTGTAGATGCCATTTCCCAGTCATCCATAAAGCTAGATGTGGCCTTGTGAAAGCTTCTAGCCAATAGAATGTAAGAGGAAGAGATATCCTACTTCTGGGCCAAAGCCCTTAAGAAGCTGATAGGCATTCTTTTCAATTGTTTTTGCCCTTAGCAGGCTGGTATAACAAGAAAAAGTCCCTGAGGGATGACAAAGCTACATGTGGGAGGAAACACATTTTCTGAATCAGCATAAGCACTGTGGTTCATAATCTACATTACTGCTCTAGGTTACTATGTGAGTAAGAAATGAATTTTTATTGTGGTTGAGCTCTTACTAGATCTATTTTATATTGTGTTTTAGACTACTCTAATTAGTACTAAACAACACTTTTATTATCCTCATTTTATAGTTGAGGAAACTGAGGCACAGAGTTTTTAAAGTAAATTCCTTAATTGCTAATTAGTCAAATGAGCTTTTGAATCCCTGCTGTCTGATGTCAGAGACTGTTTCACAAACACATTTCTATGCTTGCTACCACAAATCTGAATGGTATCTGGCTAATAGAGCAACGTGCCTGATTCAGAGGGAGAGTTGAAAGTAGCACACTTAGTAAGATAGAACATCGCATAGAAAAAGGACAACTGACCTATCGCAACTGCTTATTGAAGCTACTGTTGTTGACATAGAGAAGTTGATGGATAAAAAGTAGGAATCCTTAAACAATGAGATTGCTCATTAAGGGAAATATTTCGATATAAACCTGACAAGCAGAACTTTTTTTTTGTCTGCTTGCTTTTCCTACTTCCCCAAGCATTAGAGGAACCAGCTAGCTACTAAAGAGGGTGGGGCGGGTGATGGAGATATCTGTAGAAAGAAGATCTCCAATTCCACTCAACTTTTTCAGCTAGCTCTACCTAGATTGAGAAATGGAGAATTTTGGATTTTCAGATTAAATATTTTTAAAGTATGTTTATGATAATACACTGGCTGAGATTTAGAAATTGAACTTAGCCAATTCCATTAACAAAAATTTGAAAGCAAAGCTATGATGTATTATTAAAGAAAATTTAACATATAGATAATTTAAACAAAGTTTAAGAAAATAGTATCCACGACAAACACACTTTTGTTCTTATTCTAGTTGGAATGATCAACTGTCTCAGTTTTCCTTATTTTAACCTTGGTGTCCTGTGTCCTGGAAATCCTGAAGATCCAGATCAACTAGGACGGGTGGTTACTCTGATTCCAGTGGTTGATATTTCTTACCAAAGTATTCACAGGTTTTTCACCTTCAAAGTCACTGTCGTCTTTCTCCAGTTTGCTTTCTCTCCCTACTTGTTCATTCATGTTTTCCCACTCAGCACTTAATGATCTGCCAAACTGAAGCCACACGTTTACTAAGCATGCTGATGGTCCATGACATTTTGCCCTTGCACATTTATTTTGGCGCCTCTTTTCTCTAGGGGACCCCCACACAAACATGCTGATGGACTGTCAATACTATCTCATCTTTCAAATCTTAGCTTAAAAATCAACTTCTCTATGAACTCTTCCTTGATCTCCCCAAATCTAGGTTGAATTGACAGCTCTTTTTGGACACTGTATGGATTTTATTTCAGTAGGTATGACCTATTATTGCCCTTTCAGTTTTTAGGTATGACCTGTTATTGCACTCTTAGTTTTTACATGTCTAGATCTCCTTCATACACAGCGTATCTCAAATTAGGATCAGTGGTATAACTCCTGAGATCTGAAAATTTAAGTGTTTCTTTGCAAAAAAAAAAAATAAATAAACTATTTTGTTTTTTACCTATTAAGAATAAACCTCTCTTTTGCTGTGATAATTTGTAATTGAAAGCCATTTTCACAGAATAAAATTTTAATTTGTGTTAGGTTTTTGTAAATTTCAGCTTATGACTTTTTAAAGTGTCCTTTGGATATTTTTTGGCTTAGAAAGAATCTGTATGCCATTATATACCCATAAATTCCAATGCAGTTATTATAGCAATTGTTATTTACTTTCTACTTCTTTATAGATTTCAAGAAGCTGACATTTCCTGAATTTCTCAAGAATTTGCCTATTAATAGTAAAATTAATAGTGATTTTATCCGTCAATTTTTGCCAACAAATAGCAGAGATCCCGAAATAATCTGTTTGTGAATTGGACAAATCATGTAAGCTCAAGAGAATCAGCTTCATTACCTTTCATTGAAGGTGCTAGGACAGATGAGCTTTAAAGTTCAATGGAGCTCTAAGTAGGTTGCTACAAACAGTGAACCCATAGCCTTTGCTGACTGATATCAAGGCTTTGGCCCTGGATCCCAAGGTCACTGGAGGAAAGATCCCACATATGCTTAACCCCAAGGAAAAGATTTCATAGATAAAATTATGGTAAGATTTAAAAATCTAGAGAAGAGAGTTTTGATTAGTAAGACGAGAGTAAAGAATCTAATTTCAAATAAACTAGCTATGTAATAACTTATGAAGGTTGCAGTGATTACTTACGAATATTTGAATGGTATAAATAAATGATATAGGTGATGAGCAATCTATGGGGATACATGCACACAAATATGCACATATATATAAATTAGATTTAGGAAACATAACAGATCCTTTATATTCAGAATCACCTTTATAAGAAAGAAGGTAATAGTTTAATATCTTAGGAGATAGATCTTTCAGGGAAAGCCTCATTACTTTCTATTAAATACAAAAATTACCTCTTTTAAATATGTTGCAGAAATTGTATGTGGATTTGAAAACTATTTAACTGTCTTTTGAATTTTAAATATACTATTTGCCTAAAGTTAGATTGAAAGTTTCCTACCTAGTTTGCTTTTTTTAAAAAATTTGTTACTATGTGAATAGTCCTGAACAATGATTGCTTTCAGGTACCTTACTAATTACAATATTTAGCAGCAAGACTTTAATGTCCAGAAGTCAGTACAAAATAAATACTTTCTATAGACTAGTGATCTGTTTTTTTAAAATGACCTTAGCTTCCTTTATCTGTAAAAGCATACTCCTCATTATGTCCATTCTGTTTTTACAAGGCAACAAATAAGAACTGTGAAGGGCCTGAGAATTTACCCTACTTGCTAGCTAGTAAATTAGCTTGCCAGAAAAGTTTTATGGATACTGGCAGAAGACAGAAAAATTTTTGGATGAAAGAAAAAGGACTCCATAACTTATGGCACAGGATCAACCTGGGATCCATACTCATTTCAGACCCTGTTGACTCCCAATTCCCCCATGGGGCCAACGTGAAATGGCCCAAGTAAATGTGGCAACATCGCTGACGAATGTCAAGCTTAGGGAACCAAATCTTTTATTATAATGGGTTGCAAGCAAATTTGGTGAACTTTATTCTTCAGAGAAGCATTGTCTTTATTATACAGAATAGCAAACAGCAACAACAAAAACAAGCAAAAACAAAACAAAGTTGACTGTGTAATCTGGAAAAAAACGCCATTATTGCCAAATCTTTCTAATTGTTCAGAAATGTGGGAAACCATGGGGAGTTGTTCTCCAGAAGCAAAATAAAAAGATAGCTCTACTAAGAGAGGTATAATTACTTGTTTAGAAAAAAAGTGCTTTTTTTTTTTTAAAGAAAAAGCTATTTAAAACCACACCAAATTCCGTTTTATTGCTTTCCAAGATCTAGTGATGTATTATCTCTTCAAGAGAAAAATACTTCCAGAAAAGAATATTTTATTTTTTGTTTTGCTATAAGAAAGTTTAGAACTTTGATGCTGGTGATGTTAAACTTGCTTTGATAAAATCTGTAGCATGAAATGAAAGCAATATTGTACACTATAGAGGCATTTCTTTGGCATTCTCTTTTAAAACCTAGCATGTAGATTACCAAAATTGGTAGATATATATTATCACACTCAGATTATGCAATATGGTCATTAAAAGATAAGTTTGCAAATGATATTTAATATATGAAAAAGGATCATAGAGTATTATTAAAGTAGAATACACAGCTCAATGTGCTATATGTACCAATTTTGTACATATAGCCCATACAATTTTATACATATAACACATACATACATACAGTACATAGATTTTAGAGTATGAATCGGTTTATATTACTATCTATATGCACACACACACACACACACACAGAGAGAGAGAGAGAGAGAGAAGGATATACACCAATAATTTAAAAGTGAGTAATTCTAGGATGGTTTGATGAGTGACATTTATTTTTTTTTTCTGTAAGTTAGTTTGTAAATTTTCTACAATTTGTGGATAGATTAATTTGATAAACATAAAACAATAAAATCATTGTAAAATCCAGTTGAAATGGCCCAAAGAGTCTATTTAATTCATTTCTCCTATTTTATAATCGAGTGAAGTAGTGAGTAGTGGCTTGGCCAAGGTGGCACAGTACTTCTAGGCCAGCGGTAGACTGATTGTAATTCTCTTGGCTCTTGACCAAGGGATTTTTCAATTAGTACTCTCTTATATCCTTTTACTGTGCTCTGTTTTACTGTATCTATGTCCGAGGGTCTTTTCATGTCTCTCTGGAGAGTTAACTTTTACTCATGGCTTGAAAGCTTTTGAAATTTGAACATTTATAAGTTTGATAGTAAATCTGTGAAAGTAAAAGGATGCCTGATGCTGGATTTGGCCGAGACATCCCTGGCAGGCAGGGATCAGTCCAAAATGTCTGAATGGAGCTTCTGACGCACTTGAGGAAGCAAGATAGAGAAGAGAAAAAGACAGCTTTAAAAACTGGCTTTACATTGGTTAGCAGATGGGACTCTTAAAGGGTGCTGATTCAACTTAGAAAATTGATAGACTAGAAATAATGGATTTAATTTGAAGTCACATAAAAATCAGTTTAAACAGCAGCAGGGGGGAATCTTTTTAAGAAGCGCTCACTTGAAGAACCACCAAGTAACAGGAGTAACTGAAGGGCTGTAGAAATAAACAAAAATACTTCAACTCTTGAACAAACCAAAAATTAACAAATACAACTTAAAAGTGATTTAGAGCCACATGAACCATTAAAAACCTGTTGAAAATAGGAAAGAAATAAACAAATATATATGGTTGAACCACAAGACAGTCTAAGTCACTTTTTATATATTATTAAACTATTTAGATGCCAGGTTATTTCCATGAAAACATTACTTTTATTATTTTAATATATTAACAAAATATTTTTCAAATATAAAGGGAAAATGAAATAATAGCACAGTGAACATGTATATTTACCAAATAGGTTTAAGAATTAAATACTAAAAATTATAAACTTTAGATTTAGAATTCTAGATGTAAAAATATAATTGGAAATTCTGTATTTAAAATATAAATATTTCAGTACATTTGTTTTTCTTTTATTTATTATTTCTGTTTGCAACAACTTTCAGCTGTCTTGACACTTCACCTACTCTATCATTCATCTGAAGAATATGCAGCTAAAGTATTAAATAATAATATCACTAACCAAAGTCATCCTTTCTACTTCTCACGTTTTCTTTTAGTTTTTGTGAATCAAAGCACATTCTACATATAGTGAGTCCACAATTAATAAAACCACTTAGTTATAACTGCATTAGAGAAAAGCATGCTATAGTTTCTTCATTCTGCAATAGGTGCTTCAGTTCTCTGCAGATTATAAATTCTGTCAATAACTTATTTACAGGAATATCAAAGATCTTCTAGGTCTGAAAAGCTTGTAAATCCATAACAATGCAGTGATCTGCCATGGCTACTGAATGCAACTTTACTATGAGTTTTATGGGTGTATGACTCTTGTCTTTTTCATCTTGTGCACGTGAAAATAACAGGACTCTGCAGTCACTCTGGACAATGATGTAGATTTTCAAGCTTTTATTATAATGAGAACTTCCTTCACATCATTATGTTTCTCCAGCTACTAAGACAGGGTATGCATCTTCACTTTTTTTACATTTTGCCAGTCTCTCGGCTTGTTTCCCAGTTCTTGGACTTCTTAACCAACTTTTCTAGTTATAAGGCTGTCTGTTAGCTCCTTTCTGGTACGTGTGCTCAAACAAACTACCACTGAATAGCTTGAAGTTTGCCAGGGCAGGGGTTCAACTTAGCTGGTGGCTTTGGAAGCTGCTGTTGAGGAGAAGGGAAAGGTACCTATTTTCCTGTCCCCTTCCCTCCCCTTCCTTCTTGTCTCCTACCCTCTCCTCTTTTCTTCATTTTCTCCCTCTTTCCTTCCCTCTGTCCATACTTCCCTTACTTTCTCTTCCTCTTAGTTTTTATTTTAAAAATCAAAACTAGAAGAAAGCTGAAATAATACGGTAATGAACAACCACATAGCTTCAGCAAGGTTCTCAAATATTTACCATTTGCCGCATTTGCTTTTCTTTGATACCTATGCACATAAGTGTGGATGTTTACTTTTCTTAGAAAGTTTGCTTCAGGCATGCTGAAACTTCATGAAGTAGACACTTAATGACCCTTCATGGCTTCATTATGATTATATTTACCATATTTGGTGACATATTTCAAAGGTAAACTGCACAGAAATAATTTTAGTATTTTTTTATTTCACGAAGGGCAACATGTCTTGAATTTCTCAAAAGACAAATTTTTGTCTACATGTATTTAATTCTATAATAACAAAAATACTTAATGTACAAAAACACCAATATAACACATCTCAGAGCAGAAGTGTAACGTGCTCTAAGGTATAAGATAGAACATACAGTTGACATAATGTCATTTATAATATTTCCAAATTTACTTTGATGATAATGTATTATCTGGTCTTTCCCTTGAGCCGGCTCATTATTACCAGGTTAGCTCTCAGGCTCTGACGTGTAGATCACTAACGGCTTCAGAATATTCACTGACCTTATCTCTGACTCATTTTGCTCTTTAATCCTATTATGGAGCTTCTGTCTTTCTAGGGTGTGATGTCTTCTGAAACTAGACTAAGACATCAGTTTTCCCTTAGCTTTCGGCTTATGATTCCATGTGAAAATTTAGTCACTTTCCAAGGCTGTTAGTTGTCTTTAAAGGGAACAAAACTGAAAAGGGTGCTGCTAGAGAACACCAAGGGTGACTTTACTCTTGTGCTTATACAGGAGGAAAGAGGTTTTCGGGAAAGGCAAAAGGAGGAATGGAGGAACTAGAAAACAGTTAGTGTCAATCTTGAGTATCCACTCGAGAAGTGCTACAGAATCGGGTTAACTGTTATCAAGTTTTAACATACTTAAAATAAACTGTATTATTAAAATAAATAAAATAAAATGGTTTAAAACTTAAGGAATAAAGGGCAAAGGGATAAGGAAGAACAGATAACAAAAGATATTTTCCAGAGGACAGGAGCTGGTAGGCTGTGTACCCATGAACATTAGGCAGTCAAGTGACTCATTGGAAGGAAGAGAGGTAAGAAAGTTTGATTTATATGTGGCATCCAGTTCATTACACCAAAATACAGAATGTTCATGCATACCTTACTTCTGTTAAAACTTGATGCGAGAAGGTCATGATAATAAAAAATAATGTCCATCAAATTTTATGTTATCTCTACATATGAAGTAGGGGTGCGACAGGGATGAGAATCTATTCTGTAGACTTGATTAGCTTTCCCAAGTATTTTATATCTTCCATTGCCTCTTGGGTTCCACTATATATGTATGTTGGAAAGATGTTGA
Source organism: Plecturocebus donacophilus (assembly GCA_004027715.1). Taxonomy (NCBI): domain Eukaryota; kingdom Metazoa; phylum Chordata; class Mammalia; order Primates; family Pitheciidae; genus Plecturocebus; species Plecturocebus donacophilus. Next base: position 66,421 of record PVKP010002153.1, read on the forward strand.
CATAAGTGAGAACTGGACATTACAGAAGAAAAACTTAATTTATTTGCTTTTGTTTCTGATTTGACATTTATCTGTAAACTACCTTTCCTTGGCCCTAACTTCATTCTCGTATGTCTTGTTTATTTCAGGATATTAGGTTCTTTAATGCAATATTTAAATACTGCACATATTTGTCTACCTTTGCATTATACCAGTAGTAGTTCCTCCATAAGTGTTTTCTGAAAGAATGAGTTACAATATAAAATTAAGAGCAAAAATATTTCTCAAATCTATATAGAGCTAAAAAAAACCTTTGAACATGGAAACTGGGGAATTCCTTTTTGCCTACAGAATGCATTTTAAACTTCTTGTTAAAATGTTTACATTTTAACAACCATGCATCATGTCCTAGCACGCTCCATTCACCATGCATTGTGTACTCTCATAAACGAAACTCTGCTTCTCTTCTCATGCCCTCTCAAATGTTCGCTCCTTTGTAAGTCCTTCCTGACCACAACCAGCAAAATTATTTTTTCCCTAACTTATAAAACCATATATATGGATATTTTTGTACATAAAGTGTAGATATAAGTTCACTGTGTAATATATGTTTCACCTGGTGGCTGACTGATATTGTTTGATGTCCATGTTTTATACATAATTTTATCTCATGCATATTTTCATGGTGGGCACATAATAAAAATGTCAGTCAAAACCATTAGCTCCACTTTGTCTCACTTTCCTCTAGTGCAACCATATCTTACGCTTATCATAGCAAAAAGTAGGAGAAGGCTGCTTTAAAAGGAGAACAGGACTGGATTCTTTCAAATTATTCCCTTGATGGCTTTGATATTGCAGGGGCAATGGAATATAGTTGCAAAATCACCATTTGTTATTTTTGACAAGAGGTCTACACTCTAATTGAATGTCATACAACTACATGTGACCTAAAGAGCTAATCTATCACATTTCAAGATCAGCTTAGTTTAAATATAAAATTTGAGGAATGGCACAAAAAAGCTTGACATCCTGTACCAGTGACAGTGTGGAAAGCCCTAATTGATCTTGAAATCATTATCTAGCTTCATAGACATGGCACTTACTATGTTAACTGTAGTATTACTTTATTCTTATTTCAGCCTCCATCTTTATTGAGGTATACCTGACAAATAAAAGTTTTATATACTTCATGTGTACAATGTGATGATTTGATACATGTATACACTGAAATTATTACTACCACCAACTTAATTAACATATTTATCACCTCACACAGTTCACATCATTTTGTGTATTATGACAACACTTAAGATCTCCCTAAGTAAACTTCAAGTAGTCAATACAGTACTATTAACTACAGTCACCATGCTGTGATTTGATCCCCAGAATTTATCCATCTTATAATTGAAGGTTTGTAACCTTTGACCCAGCATTTTCCTATTTCTCATATACACCCAGCTCCTGTACTGTTCTACTCTCTCCTTCTATTAGTTATTTTGATTGATATTTTCTCTTTGACCATGTTTAATGCTATTTGCATATATTTGTAAAATAAATGCAAACGAATAAAGTATATTTTGAGAAATAAATGTGATATGTATTTTGGAATACTTAGGTGCCATTTCAACACATACTTTTGCCATTTGCACTGCCATTGTGAAAAAACAAATTAATATTGGAAAGTTTGTTTGTAATCTAACTTAGATCAGACAGATTTTGTATTGTTTCATCGACATTTTGATATCACAGTGAATTATTTACGTTTCATCGACATTTTGATATCACAGTGAATTCTTTACTACTTTATTTTGTGATATTTTATTGGATTTCTTTAACCTCTGATTGTCCAAGATTTGGGCTTAGTGGTGAGAATATTAATATTAAATAAATGAATCATAATAATTGGGCTTCAGACATAATGGTACCAAAGAGGTTAATCAAACAGTCTCCATCATGGTGACAAGATGGATTAATGATTTTCTCACTCCTTGGGCCCTGATTTTGATTGACTTTTTTTTTCAAACACATACTTTATTTGTATCGTAAAGAGGTAAAGATTAGCTGCTTGTTGCTGTTAGAAAGATCTGATAATGTTAATAATCACATTTCTCTATGGAAATGGAAGCTAAGAAGATTTGTCTATGCGAGAAATTAGCATATTAACAACACTTTTATTTCTTTATTTAGGTGAATTATTTTTTACTAGTTTATATAGACCAAAAACAAGAACAACCAAAAAGTTCAACAACAAATCAAAACAAAAGCCTGGATTCAACACTATATAAGAAATGCTGTTATCACTCATTCCTGTATTTTATGTACTTCCATTCCCTTCACAGCACTATATTTTCCCTTTTGTTTGTCTTACAATGTTGTAGGATATACAGGATAAAGCAGGATTTTGAAATTCCATTTTCAGTGAACATATGAGAGCTTTTGAATTAGGTTTCCTATTGTCTTGTGCCTTGCTACACCCAATGGGAATTCTCCTGAGTTATAAATGGGAGAAGGTAATTACACAATTCTTAATAAAACCTTGTTTTGCCAGGCTTAGTGACTCATGCTTATAATGCCAGGACTTTGGGAGGTTGAGGCAGGTGAATCACCTGAGGTTGGGAGTTTGAGACCAGCCTGAGCAACATGGAGAAACCCTGTCTCTACTAAAAATACAAAAAAATTAGCTTGGTGAGGTGGCAGATACCTGTAATCTCAGCTACTCAGGAGGCTGAGGCAAGAGAATCGCTTGAACCCAGGAGGCAGAGGTTGTGGTGAGCCGAGATCACACCATTGTACTCCAGCCTGGGCAAGAGCAAAGCCCCTTCTCCAAAACAAACAAACAAACAAACCTTGTTTTACAGTACATAGAGGTGTGAAAACTTCAAATCCATAAAGGCTATTGGGTAGGGATGATCTTGGAAGGAAAAGCCTCTGTGATGGAAAACACCAGTTTAAATGATTTTGTATCACTTTCATCACTGAAGACACACTTCTTCAATCACCACCTCCTTAGTCTGGTAGGGGTGTTTAATTATTATTTTCTCCTTTTTCTCATTTTACTAATGAAGAACAAAGGCCCAGAGAAGTAAACTGACTTTCAAAAATCATAAGCAGTGTGAGAAATTTAGGAATAGACTTCTGTTACCCTACTACCTGGATGAGTATTTTTAAAACATCACTCTATTTCAAAGTTTGCTTCATGGAGGGTATAGCATAGGTACCATTTCTCTGATCACCTTCTTCTGTTTACATCTAAAGCATATAGGGATAAAAAAGCAGTACATAGAATTTAATAACATGGATTCCTTCCAGATTTCCTGGGTTTGAATATTGGCTCTTGGAAAAGTACTTTACATTTATGATATTAGTTCTCTCTCTATAAAAGAGATAGTAAGAATTTTAACTAGCTCATATTGTTTTCATTAGAATTAAATTAATAAATGTAAAGCATTTGAAATTGAGTTTAGCAACTATTAAATGCTTTATAGGTATTACTTGTTAACATTAGGAATGCATAGACTTATTTTGACATTAGTTTATACCATTGCTATGGATTGAATTGTGTGTTCCCCCAAATTCATAAGTTGAAGCCTTCATTTCCAATGTAACTGTATTTACAGATAGGACCTATAAGAAGGTAATAAAAGTTCAATGAGGTCAAAAGGGTGGAGGCCTTAATCCAATAGGACTGGCATCCTTATAATAATAGGAAGAGACAGCAGAGATTTCTCCCTTGTCTGAGTGTGCACAGAGGAAAAGCCAAGTGAGGACACAGTAGAGATGTCAGTCTTCTACACGCCACAAGGGGAGCCCTCACTGACTATCAAACTTGCTGGCACCTTGATCTTGAACTTCCAACCCCTAGAACTGTGAGAAAATAAATTTCTGTTGTTGAAACCACCCAGTGTCATTATGTCAGCTATCATAGGGGATATTTCACATGGGAAGTTCTGAATCTCTACCTTATCTACCTAGACTAATATCTAGTTGCTACAATAAATTTTTGCATGCTTCCTTCAGAAATGTGCTTTTCTTTTCAGTTTTCCCTTCATATCTGGACTTTCTAAGGTAATCTTTTTCAAGATTGTGATCATGTGGAGAAACAAGTTTTGTTCTCAAATTTCTAGGGTTTGGTTTAGGGAGAAATGTCAGGCCTAATTGTTTTGAGATTTTCAAATTTGAGCATGGGTTGATACTTTCAACATTTCAATACATTTCTAGAAATTTGGTCCAAAAGCAAATCAGTGAGAAGCTTTTCTTTTTCTACTGTTACAATTAGGAAAACTGCAGATTCCTGTGTTACTGGCAGATGGCAGCGCAGTGCTGCTAGTAAAAATGAGAAAGGTCTGAGTTACAGATCACAGCCTCCTTGCCTCTGCACACTAATCAATGAGCAGGTTACTCTAGCAAAAAGTCAAATATGTGACATTTTAGATAGCTTAATAAAATTTTATTGTTGAAATAATTACTAACAAACGAGGAGACAGCCTACACCAATGTCTAGTTTTCACAAGAAATGTTCCCAAAATTATAAGGATTTACAGTAAGAAGACATGAACTTATAACCTGTGTGTTCCATCCAGTAGTTGCAAGTTCTTGAAAATAGTCACTCTAACTTTACAGTTTACATAATCTGTAAAAAAAAAGGATGTTTTCCACAAAGTTATTCGTAGAAGCAATTTATTATAGCTATAAAGTATTGCCTTTAATTTTTCCACCAAGGGTCCTTATTTTGAAAACAGAATTAATTCTTACCTCTTAGGCTAGAAAAGTAGCCCAAATAGATAATACAGAAGTAAAATGTCAATGAAGTCTTCCTGTGTGGTTTGAAAACAAATTCCTTCTACTCTATAGTGTAACCATATTTGTATAAATGTAAAATTAAAGTTTTAGGTGACTTATTAAGTGAACTGCTAGATTTATGTAGTAATATATAAAGTCCTAAAAAAATACAATAAAGTCCTAATACTGTATTTGTACGTAATAGGCAATCAGTAATTAGTAGCTCATTTATTACTATATATATCCCATAGCCAGGAAATTTACAAGGCTATTATTGTTTCATCTTCACAATACCCATTTAGGTTTGTATTATATCTGCAATTCACACTTAAGAAAACAACCCTTGCAATGATATAAAGCTTGCCCAAGTTCACATAAACTGTAAATGGAGGAGACAGAATTTGAATTCAAATCTTACTTTCTGTGGCACAAACAAATTGTGAATTAAAGAAAATTGCTTAATGTCTCTGAGCCTGGGTGATTAATGTGTCACTTGGATAGATTACTTTCCCTGGCTGACTACAAATGATGCTGCATGTAGAAATTTAGGTACATAAGACTCTCTACAGCCATATAATTACTGCAAAAGTATTGAATAAAAGTTTTCTATTGACCGATGTCCCAAAATGTAAAACAAAAGACAATTAAGTGTCCCATATTCTAGATAGAATTAGTAGATGTTTCTTTATTAAGAGGTGGCCACACTGTCCTTTTTAGCTTCACCAGCAGTACATTTTTAGTCTCCATAAGTAGAGACTGCAAATGGGGACATTCTAGAAGAGTGGCGCAAAAGCCTAGAAAGTTCTTAGGATTTTATCCCTCTTTCTCAAGCAAATGAGACCATTTGTAGAGATCAGGGGTTCTTGTGCAAAAGTAAGACTAAGATCACATGGTCTGAGTGGATGCTTGCAGAGATACTGGAACTCACTGGAATTCAATGAGAGCTCTGAAGAGCTTCAATATGTTGAAAGCACACAGGAACATACAACACAGGACATACCTGAGCATACAGACTGGTGTCTGTTTATTGCCTGAGAAGTTTTGAAAGTAGAAGCTAGGTGGAATAGTTGGAGGAGACCATGTAGGTCACAATATTTTGAAGTAAAGACTTTTATTGCATTCAGGGAAGATAAAGAGATACTGATGTTTCTGGGTTTTTTTGCTTTTCAGAGAGACATGACATGATTTAGCTTGAGATCATGGTGGCTACTGCATGAAGATGAGGCTTTTGGGTAAAATAGAAGCAATGATATCTTCAGAAGATTATTGCAATGAATGGTGTGGTCGGACCAAGAGTTGTAGCAGTTCAGATCTATATTTTTCCATCTTCCCACATTTTAATATTTCATTGGAAATTAGATGAAAATAATTAGACATTCTGGATGACAGTTATTACTAAAATATGAGTAATCAACAGATTTGATGAGCTTGGGATGGAAAATGGACTATGTGCTGTTATTCCTAATGGGTAAGGAGCTTTTGATTTGAGGGACCTTGATAATGTGCTTAATTTCCCCACTCTGTCAATACAAGGGTAGGAATTTGTTATATTGTTGATATTCTGTTCTTTCTAGAGGGACAAGAAACACCTATGGGTGTCTTTCATAGGCTAGTAAATTGCCCCGGCCTGCCCCCAATTTCAAATACATAAACATCAAATATTTATTTGACATTTGCTAAAGGAAAATGTAAGAACAATGTGAGGAATAGAGGATGAAGATGCCTTTGGTGATAGCACTCAACCTCTCTCCACAATTAGGAAAACTGAAGCCATATCATTTCAGAATAATTTTCTTTCTTTTCTTTTCTTTTCTCTCTTTTTTTTTTTTTTTTTTTTTGTTTACATGGAGTCTCACTCCATCAACCAGTATGGAGTGCTCACTGCAACTTCCACCTCCCAGGTTCAGGCAATTGTCCTGACTCAGCCTCCTGAGTAGCTGAGACTACAGGCATATGCCACCACACCTGGCTAGTTTTTGTATTTTTAGTAGAGACAGGGTTTCACCATGTTAGCCAGGCTGGTCTTTAACTCCTGACCTCAAGTGATCTACCCACCTCGACCTCCCAAACTGCTGGGATTACAGACATGAGCCACCATGCCTGGTCTCAGAATACTTTTTGTAGAAGGAAGAATAGCCAATAGCAATTGTTTGACAAGCAGGTCACTAATCGACCTCAACTCCTACCTCAATTTTCTACTGAAATATGTTTTTAAGACATACATTTTACTCTATTCTTACAAATCCTTTTCTATAATTCCAGAGTACTAGAATATTTTCAGGTGTCTTTTAAGTCAGTGCTCAGAGAATCTGTCTTGTTGGCTTGCTGTTTAATCTAGCTCTTCTAATAGTATGTTAGGTTTTAGTGATTTGCTTAATATTTTTTGTCTTCAAGAAGGATAAACATCACACCGTTTGACCAACTGGTAAATATAAACCAGGGTGATAAAAAATTTTAAGGAGATTTGTCAAAGATTAGATAGTTGTAGATGTGTGGTATTGCCTCCCAGGCCTCTGTTCTGTCCCATTGGTCTATATCTCTGTTTAGGTACCAGTACCATGCTGTTTTGATTACTGTAGTAGCCTTGTGGCATAGTTTGAAGTCCAGCAGTGTGATGCCTCCCGCTTTGTTTTTTTTGCTTAGAATTGACTTGGCTATGCGGGCTCTCTTTTGGTTCCATATGAATTTTAAGGTGGTTTTTTCCAGTTCTGTGAAGAAGGTCATTGGTAGCTTGATGGGGATAACATTGAATCTGTAAATTGCTTTGGGCAGTATGGCCATTTTCACGATATTGATTCTTTCTAACCATGAACATGGAATGTTTCGCCGTCTATTTGTGTCCTCTCTTATTTCGTTGAGCAGTGGTTTGTAGTTCTCCTTGAAGAGGTCCTTTACATTCCTTGTTAGTTGTATTCCTAGGTATTTTATTCTCTTTGTAGCAATTGTGAATGGCAGTTCGTTCTTGATTTGGCTCTCTTTAAGTCTGTTATTGGTGTATAGGAATGCTTGTGATTTTTGCACATTGACTTTGTATCCTGAGATTTGCTGAAGTTGCTTATCAGTTTCAGGAGATTTTGGGTGGAGACAATGGAGTCTTGTAAATATACAATCATGTTGTCTGCAAATAGAGACAATTTGATGTCCTCCTTTCCTATTTGAATACCCTTTATTTCTTTTTCTTGCCGGATTGCTCTGGCTAGAACTTCCAATACTATATTGAATAGGAGTGGTGAGAGAGGGCAACCTTGTCTAGTGCCAGATTTCAAAGGGAATGCCTGAAGTTTTTGCCCATTCAGTATGATATTGGCTGTTGGTTTGTCATAAATAGCTTTTATTATTTTGAGATCTGTTCCATCAATACCTAGTTTATTGAGGGTTTTTAGCATAAAGAGCTGTCAAATTTTGTCAAAGGCCTTCTCTGCATCAATTGAGATAATCATGCGGTTTTTGTCTTTGTTTCTGTTTACGTGGTGGATTACGTTTATAGACTTGTGTATGTTGAACCAGCCTTGCATCCCCGGGATGAAGCCTACTTGATCATGGTGGATAAGCTTTTTGATGTACTGTTGCAATCGGTTTACCATTATTTTATTGAAGATTTTTGCATCTATGTTCATCATGGATATTGGACTGAAGTTTTATTTCCTTGCTGAGTCTCTGCCAGGTTTTGGTTAAAACCTGACAAAAACAAGCAATGGGGAAAGGATTCCCTGTTTAATAAATGGTGTTGGGAAAACTGGCTCGCCATGTGAAGAAAGCAGAAACTGGACCCCTACCTGACACCTTACACTAAAATTAACTCCAGATGGATTAAAGACTTAAACATAAGACCTAACACCATAAAAACTCTAGAAGAAAACCTAGGCAATACCATTCTGGACATAGGTGTAGGCAAGGACTTCATGACCAAAACACCAAAAACATTGGCAACAAAAGCCAGAATAAACAAATGGGACCTAATTTAACTCCACAGCTTCTGCACAGCAAAATAAACAGTCATTAGAGTGAATCGGCAACCAACAGAATGGGAAAAAATTTTTGCAATCTACCCATCTGATGAAGAGCTGATATCCAGAATCTACAAAGAACTAAAACAGATTTACAAGAAAAAAACAAGCCCATTCAAAAGTGGGCGAAGGATATGAACAGACACTTTACAAAAGAAGACATACATGAGGCCAAGAAACATATGAAAAAATGCTCATCATCACTGGTCACTAGAGAAATGCAAATCAAAACTACATTGAGATACCATCTCACACCAGTTAGAATGGCGATCATTAAAAAATCGGGAGACAACAGATGCTGGAGAGGATGTGAAGAAATAGGAACACTTTTACACTGTTGGTGGGAGTGTTAATTAGTTCAACCATTGTGGAAGATAGTGTGGTGATTACTCAAGGACCTAGAAATAGAAATTCCATTTGACTTAGCAGTCCCATTACTGGGTATATATCCAAAGGATTATAAATCGTTCTACTATAAGGACACATGCACACGCATGTTCACTGCAGCACTGTTTACAATAGCAAAGACCTGGAACCAACCCAAATGCACATCGATGATAGAATGGACAGGGAAAATATGGCACATATACACCATGGAATACTATGCAACCATAAAAAACAATGAGTTTGTGTCCTTTGTAGGGACATGGATGAACCTGGAAACCATCAATCTCAACAAACTGATGCAAGAACAGAAAATCAAACACTGCATATTCTCACTCATAGGTGGGTGTTGAACAATGAGAACACATGGACACATGGAGGGGAGCATCACACACTGGGGTCTGTTGGGGGGAAATAGGGGAGGGACAGCAGGGGATAGGGAGTTGGGGAGAGATAGCATGGGGAAAATGCCAGATATAGGTGATGGGGAGGAAGGAAGCAAATCACACTGCCATGTGTGTACCTATGCAATAATCTTGCATTTTCTTCACATGTACCCCAAAACCTAAAATGCAATTTAAAAAAAATGAAAAAAAAATTTTAGGGAGATTGTGGCCATGAGAAAGTCAGCGCTTGTGGAATTTTCAAAGGCTGTGCAAAAAATCAAACAGATCTGAGTTATATTTCATTTTAGCACCTCGAGGAATTTTCCTAATAGAACCAAAAGATTTCATGCAGATACTTGCTGGAAGCACAAAATCCAACATAAAATCAGGAACAGTAGTATGAAGACAGCAGTTTTGAATGAAGACATCATGCTCTTTGATGTTGAGTATGTATTTTATATATAAAGGATAGTAGGCAAATGATATTCAGGTAGAAAAATTATAGACAATGGGAAACATTTTACAATTGACCCCTTTCTACACACACACCAGCCTTCTCATTATAGAGCTGCTGCTAATTTCAAAATCATACAGGCATTAAGGTTGCTAAGGAGGATCTTGCAAATTAGCCTCTATTATGTGATCAGAAGGAAAGAGATGAAGAAAGTAGAGAGATCATTAATCTTAGAATTTGATTTGAGGTCACCTCTGCAGGATGTGGGAGCCCAGACAGGAAGTGGGGAGTTTGAGAAACCTCACATTTAGATGTGTTAATGCAGAAATTGATGGAACAAGAAATTTTACATTATCCATCACTGACTATCTGTACATTACTGAATTTTATGGTGGGGAAATGTATATTGTACCTTCAACATACCTGGCTTTGAACCAAAAATATATGTAGTCTTGCCCTCTTTTATTCTTTAGTTAAAACAATTCATAGTGCATTTCTAGAAAGAGAGAAATGGAGTTGTTACCAGCATGAGTTTGGATTCTTTGAATTTGGCAGTGTTCCTGACTTCCTTACTTATTGCTTTGAAAAGTTCTTGACTTTTTCCTCTCTGCATATTTAGGATAATAACACCTAATCACATTATTGTTTTGAGAATTGAGATAATATTTATAAATTGTTCAGCACATTGAGAGATGCTAGCTGTTAGAATCATCAGGGTAATCAATCAGCCATGAGACCAAAATTCTGTTTCTCTCTTTTCTAGTTAAGACCAACTGAATATTGTTGTTGTTTTTCTAAGAAGGTAGATGGAAGGCCTTTAGTGTGTCTTAGCCACTTGGAAATAGCAAGGTGGTTCATAAGGATTAACTCTGTGAACTGTAATTCAAGAAGAAAATGGGAATCCAACAGAATCTTGAAGGACACACCTGATCCTGTAGACGAGAACACTGGTAAACAACCATTGTAATGGCATCTGGCTGATAAAAGTGAGTGAAGCCCAAGTATGTGAGAGGGGCGGAGTCTTCCTCTGTGATTCACCTTTGCACTCCAGATCCAAGCGGCCCATGCTGAGGGAGAGCAATTTGCTTCTCCCAAGCCCTGAAGTCAACTTGGAGAGAGGCTTGGGGATGCTGTGAAAGAAAGACATTAAGAAGAATTGTAGACAATTTCCAAGACCCAGGACTGAGAGCAGAAAGACATTTTCAATCTCAGTACATGCAAAGTCAGTCATTCTTTGGCAACCTGACAGCATGGCTGCACAACATTTTAATTTCAGGCTAGAGATTGGAATTCCTGCTTGGGTCAGGGTAAGGATTTCTAAAGCCCGAACTGTGAGAGCACTGGAATTGTGCTCTCCCCTATTACAAGCCTGGGGTGGGAGGAGAGCTGCTACAGCTACAGTTTTTCCCAGGTGGCAAGACTTGCAGCCAGGGCCAGCTTGGCAACTGGGAACTGATCTGCATGAGACATTGCTGGGTGCCTTACTCTGCTCTACTGAGATTGTGCTTTACTTGTAGATAAAACAATTCACAGTATGTTTCTAGAGAAAAAATGCAGTTTGGCCCTCTCTACTCCACTCCTAGAGAAAAATCCAGGCATTTGGATCACCTGCTTGCCTAGACCAGCAGCCTGAGAGACCCAGCCTGTTATGCACATTGATTATAGTGCAGCAGGACATCTCTGCTCCACACTCAGGCAAATCTTCAGGAATTCAGACCACCTGCTCACCAGGATCAGCAGCCGGCCCCACCCCACCCTTCCTGTGCAGAGATCTTGGAACAGGGAGTCCCTCTCTGCTTCATGCCCAGGCAGATCCCTCACACATTTGGACCATCCACTATTCTGGTTCAGTAGCCTGAGCTGCCCTACCCTACCTTGACATAAGTCATGGTGCAGTGAGGCCATCTTTGCTCTGCACCCAGGCAGATGTCCAAATATTTAGAGCACCTCTTGCCTGGATCAACAGTCTGAATCACCCCAAACCTCTTGTGCAGAGATCCTGCTGCAGGGGACCTCTGTTCACACCATGCCCACATAGATCTCTGGGCATCTGGTACACCCACATTCCTAGATTGGAAATTATATTTGAGGGAAGAATTCAAGAAAACATCACTAATCTTGCTAGAGAGGTAGTCATTCAGATATAAGCAGTCCAAGGAAGACCTGTGAGATCTCATACAAAATGAATATTATCAGTGCATATACTCATCATACTGTCCAAGGTTAATGCTAAAGAAAAAATATTAACGGCAGCTAGAAAGAAAGATCAGATCATGTACAAAGATGATCTTAGACTAGCAGAGGATTCCTCAGCAGAAACCTTACAAACCAGGGCAGTCTGGGGGCTTATTTTATAATTCTTAAAGAAGACATATTCCAACCAAGAATTCTGTATTTCCCAACCTAAACTTCATAAGCAAAAGAGAAATAAAATCTTTTCCAGACAAGTAAGTACTAAGTGAATTGCTAATCACTAGACCAGCCTTGCAAGAGATCCTTAGGATTTCTAAATATGGAAACAAAAGATCAATACCTGAAACCACAAAAACATATAGGTACATAGCCTGGAGACACTATAAAACAACAGAATAGAAATTACAAAGAAACCAACTAATAACTTCATGATACGATCTCAATCTCATATATCAATATTATCCTTGAATGTAAACAGTCTAAAAAGAAGCCAAAATTGACTAATAGGATCTAATTAAACTAAAGAGCTCCTGCACAGCAAAAGAAACTATCCTCAGAGTGAACAGGCAACCTACAGAACGGGAGAACATTTTTGCAGTCTACCCGTCTGACAAACGGCTGATATCCAGAATCTACAAAGAACGTAAACAAATTTACAGTAAAAAAAAAAACAACAACATCAAAAAGTGGGTGAAGGATGAAAAGACAAGACATTTCTCAAAAGGAGACATTTATGCAGCCAACAAACATATGGAAAAAAGCTCATCATCACTGGTCATTAGAGAAATGCAAATTAAAACCACGTTCAGATACCATCTCACACCAGTTAGAATGGAGTCCATTAAAAAGTCAGGAGACAGCAGATGCTGGAGAGGATGTGGAGAAATAGGAATGCTTTTACATTGTTGGTGGGCGTTTTAATTAGTTCAACCATTGTAGAAGACAGTGGGTCGATTTCTCAAGGATCTAGAAATAGAAATTCCATTTGACCCAGCAATCCCATTATTGGGTATATACCCAAAGGATTATAGATCATTCTATTATAAAGATACATGCACACATATGTTTATTGCAGTACTCTTCATAATAGCAAAAATTTGGAACCAACCCAGTTGCTCATCACTGATAGACTGGATAAAGAAAATGTGGCATATATACACCATGGAATACTATGCAGTCATGAAAAAGAATGAGTTTATGTCCTTTGCAGGCTTTGCAGGGACATGGATGAAGCTGGAAACAATCATTCTCAGTAAACTAACACAAGAACAAAAATCCAAACATGGCATGTTCTAACTCATAAGTGGGAGTTAAACAATGATAACACATGGACACAGGGAGGAGAGCATCACACACCAGGGATGGTCGGGGAATGGGGGGCTGGGGAAGAATATCATTAGGAGAAATACCTAATGTAGACGATAGGGTGATGGATGCAGCCAACCACCATGGCTTGTGTATACCTATGTAACAAACCTGCATGATCTGCACAGGTTCCCCAGAACTTAAAGTACATAAAAAAAGGAGGGGCCAAGAAGGGCATTATATAATGATAAAGGTTTCAATTTAACAAGAAGATTTAACTGTGTTAAATATATATGTGCCCAATGTTGGAGTATCCAGATTTATAAAACAAGTACTTCTAGATCTACAAAAAGACTTAGACTACCACATAATAATAGTGGGGGATGTTAACATCCCACTGACAGCATTAAACAGATCAAGAGCAGAAAACTAACAAAAAAATTAAATAGACCAAGAAAACTAACAGTATTAAACAAACCAAGGCACAAAACTAACAAAAAAATTCCAAACTTTAACTTTACACTTGACCAATTGGACCTAACAGATAGCTACAGAATACTCTATTCATCAACCATAGACTATACATTCCTCTTATATTTACACATAACATATTTCAAGCTGGACTAAATGCTCAGCCAAAAAGCAAGTCTTAATATATCCAAATAGATCAAAATTATAGCAACCGTATTTTCAGATCACAGTGGAATAAAAACAAAAATCAATACCAAGAAAATCTCTGGCTGTAGGTGTGCGGCTTTATTTGTGGGTTCTCTGTTCTCTTCCACTTGTCTATGTGTCTGTTTTTGTACCAGTACTATGCTACTATGCTCTTTTCATTATTGTTGCCTTACATTGTAAAGTGAGCTAATGTGATGTTTCTAGCTTTGTTCTTTTTCCTTAGAATTGCTTTAGTTATTCAGCTTTTTTTTTCTTCCATGTAAGTTTTACAGTAGTTTTTCTTTTTCCAATTCTGTGAAAAATGGCTTTAACAGTTTAATAGCAATAACATTGAAACTGTAGATTTCTTTGGGCAGAATAGCCATTTAAACAGTATGGATTCTTTTAATCTATGAGCATGGAATGTTTTTTTGTGTGTCATGGATGACTTATTTTAGCAGTGTTTTATAGCTCTTTTTGTAGACATGTTTCACAGCCTTCCCTAGCTGTATTCCTAGATATTTTATTCTGTTTTGTAAATGGGATTACATTCTTGATTTGGCTTCAAAAATATTGGGGTATAGAAATGCTACTGATTTTTGTACATTGATTTTTGTGTACTGAAACTTTACTGAAGTTTACCAGTTCCAGGAGCCTTTTGGAGGAGTCTTTAGGGTTTTCTAATTATAGAATCATATCATCTGTGAAGTGAGGTAGCTTGACTTCTTCTTTTCCTATTTAGACGCTTTTATTTCTTTATCTTGCCTGATTGCTCTAACTAGCCTTTCCACTATTATGTTGAATAGGAGTGGTGAGAGTAGACATCCTTGTCTTGTTCAAGTTCTGAAAGGGAATGCTTTCAGTTTTTGCCCATTCAGTATGATATTGTCTGTGGATTTTGTCATAGATTGCTCTTCTTGTTTTGAGGTATGTTCTTTTGATGCCTAGTTATTAAGGATTTTTATCATAAAAGGTTATTGAAATTTATCAAAAGCTTTTTCCATGTCTATTCAGATGATCACTATATGTCACACATGGAGAATCTTCCAGTCATAGCATTTCAGTGGTTAGAAGACACCTTAAAATTCCTCAACTATACTTTTTGTTCATTCTGTTATTCCTGAAAATAATTATTTTCAAATTCAGTAGAAAATAATTTGCTATGGCAATGTTGTGGGATGAATTGTGTTTCTCTGAAATTCACACGTTGAAGCCCAACCCGTGTAACTCGGAATTTGACTGCTTTTAAACAAGTGATTAAGTTAAAATAAGACCATTCGAGTAGACCCTAATCCAAACTAATTAATGCCCTTCTATGAGAGGCCATTTGGACACAGAAAGAGAGATCAGGGGTGTACATGCAGATACAGAAATGACCACATAAGAAAACGGTGAGAAGGCAAGCCAACAAGAGAGCCCCAGACGAAGCCAAACCTGCTGACACCTTGATCTTGAACTTTTGACCTCCAGAACTGGAAGAAAACAAACTTTTGTTTTTTTTTAAAGAACACTTGGAATTATAAAATTCAAGAAGAGAAACTGTGTATCCTGGATGTGGCATTTTTTTCTTGCATTTTTGCCTTATTCAGTCCATCCTTCCAGTGCAGTTTTTATCAACCTCTGGTAAACAGTAAAATCATTTGGAGAGACCTTAGAAAATATTGATGTTTGGCCCTTCTTCTAATCAATTAAACCACAATGTTAGGTGATTCTGTTGTGTAGCAGTGTTTAAGAATCTCTGCTTATACCCACTGGGACTCATTTCTCATCAGTATTTGGACTCTGCATTACAACAGAGAGCCTTTCCTGTGAAGAGATCACTCTCAAAAGGGTTACACAGTTAAAATTTTAGAGGTTAAACATTTAAAATAGTGATAATATTGGTTCTGAATAACTGATACATATATTGTTTGTGTGGTTTATATACTAAGTGCCACTGTAATACATATATTGTTTGTGTGGTTTATATACTAAGTGCCATGGTAACAATAAATCCTGATTATCTTCCTTCTTCAGTCACACCCTGTTTACCATTCTCAAAATTTTGTCATTGAAACGGTAAAACATGAAAGTACAATGCCATAGGTTATGGTGAAGTGCTCAGGTGCCAGCACAAGGAAGAGGCATCTAAATGCAGTAGAGAAGGCTTTTTAGTGGAAATTATACCAAAGTTTGGTTGTTTATTTATGAAAAATGTTCTAATAGGCTCTGACAAGAAAGCAACTAAGATAAACTTGGCCCTTGATATCATGGAATCCATAATTTAGCAATATTGAACAATGTGTGGACTTAGTTAAGAAGTAAGGTAATGACTTCTGGGAAAAAAGAACAGTATGTGGGTTAGCACAGGTATGTAATGCAAAGAATTTTGGAGGAATAATATAAAAATGGGGAAAACAAATATGATATGGGGACTGTCATTGCTACTCTGTGGTTTTAAACTTGATCCTAAAGGCTTGGTTCTATAACCTATGAAGGTTCTTTTTCCTGCAGGATTGAGGTAAGTAAATCTTATAGGAGGTAATATAGTAATTCCTGGGAGAGATGATGAATAATTTGGGAATAATGGAGGTTAATTTAAGTAATATGAAAAGGTAACATATAAGAAATTAGACAAATGCCTAGAATTAATGGGTGAATGAGAGAATGAATAGCTTCATGTTTCTGTTGGGGACTTTAGAGTAGATACTGTTTACCGTTAATGATAACAAAGAACTCTCAACTAGGAACTGGATTGAGGAAAATTTGAAGAATTAACTAGGAGGTATCTGAGTTGCAATTATGGGGTAAGCTATCATTAGATATTGGTTTTTGTGTTATGAAAAAGATATGTGATCCAAGTAACTGATAGAAATTTCTTATGATTATCCCTCTTCATTAGATATAAAAATACTAAATGGGTCCACAGATTACAGTAATCAGATAGTGTCCTCTATTTGATCTGCAGACCCTTTAGTCAAATCATTCTAAGAATTTCCTTTATATATAATCCCCTAAAGCATGTGTGGCAAATATTTAACATGTAGACTGTGCATGTAGGTGGAGAATTCCAGAGCAATCTTAAATTATGCACATCAATTTGCTAATTACTAATGAGAAAGATAAGGGCCATTAATCCAGCTTCACATGGTAATCGTAGCCATGCCTCCTCTCCTTCATTCTTAGCTTTGGAGTTTTCCTAAAAAAAGGTTAAATTTCTTTCCCCTCGAAAAGCTATCCTGGTTTTATCTTTGCCTAGATAGTTTCTTCTCTCGCTTAAGGATCTATCTCATTATCAGCATAAATTCAATATTTTGTGTTTTTGGAATAAGGAAATGACCCCTTGAGAGTCAAACCAGGGCACTGTTATTTCTTATTAGCGTAGCTGATAACATGATATTCTTGTTTTTCACCTATTCTGGATAGCAATTTGGAATGAAAAAAGTATATTACCATGGTATAAGTCCCAGCAGAAGTATTACACCTGGCTAGCATTACTTGTTATGACAGACTAAATAAATACACTTACATTTCACCTTAGTTACTTTTCCATAAGAGTAATTTTATAACTAGAGGTACTCTTTGCTTTGACAAACACTGAACTGTCGGGTGAAAGATGTATATGATAACATGGATCATGCATATGAGTGTGCTTAGGTAACAATAAATAGTAGAAATAGTGATATTGACTTCATATGGATTTTACATATTGATTATACAGTATCAATGTATACATATATATTACATTGATCATATATTATCAATGTTATGTATATAGTTGGAGAAATAATCCATTCATATCATATATTACATATTATACACGTTATCTATCCAGCCAAAAAATTCTCTTTGAGTGAGAGATGTTATTCACAATAATATGACAGCAACTTTCTATATATTTTTTCTATACATTAAAAACTATTTTTGCTAATGAGTAAAAAAGTTGAGCAACATGGACGATACTTATAGATTAATTGCATATCTTTTTTAGCTCAGTAGTGAGATTATCAGGATTTAATTAATAATTCACTCAAAATTCTTTAGAGACGAAAATTTTTTTGATGAAAAAATATAAATTTCAGAAGTGTCACTGTGATCAGGACTGAGGGATTTTCAGCTTCTTTAACCCGTTTTCTTAACCTGGGTACCATGAATGGAATTTAGGGGACCTAATAACCTAGCTAAAACAGTACATATATCTGAAGACATAGTCAAATTTTCAGAGGAGTCTATGAAAAAAGAAATTGGTCAGGTCAGAAATAGCCAAGCCAAAAAAAAAAAATTTTAAAAGTCAGTACGTCCAAGCAAGACTCTCTCCTTATCCCCCAGGAAAATATTTGCTTTGCTCTCTCATTTTTATTCTCCATCTGTCAGTCTGTTTCTCATATTTTTTCTCAATCTTTTTATGAAAGTAAAATTCTCATTATCATCTTGATCCTAACAGCATACAAGTAAATTATCCCTAAATTGCCATATTCCAGTTATCCAACTCTGATATTATTTCCAGATTACCTTGATCTTTATATGGAGTGTTGATATTCCACATATAAATGAATTAAAATATCCAGTATATACCATTGTATCAACTTTACTATTTTGAATGTAAGGATGTTTCTTAGTACTCTGATGCATCTCAATGTTAGCTGTCATTTTAGGTAAAATTTAACTTTTCCACACAGATGATTTTTCTCCATTTTAACATGAAATGAATTATGATAGTATTACAGAAAATTTATAGCATTGTACTAACTACAAAGATTAACGTTTTTATACCAAATTACATTTTGGTTTGCCTCTAGATGGGGATGTCATGATTGATTTCTTTATGTTAACAACATAAAATCAGGAGAAATATAAGGAATTACAAAGTACGTCATCTGTAATCTAATTGGGAACTTTTTATCGAAAATTTATAGATGCTGTTTTGAGAACCAGCCATGTTCCTGCATTCTGGTTTGATTTATCATAGCTGGAAGAAACCATGTTTGTAATTTATTAATTTTTGATAATTTTCCATCAGTTTTGGAAGCTATGTAACCCATTCTTGCAGCAAATTTCTGTGGCTGAGAACCAGAAATCAGGTAGAAAAATATGGACAAAATATCCTTCTTATAAAAATTCATGTGGACTTTGATATATCATAGTTGCAGGGATGAACTAGCAAACTTTCTGGAATGAATAATATCAGAAGTAGTTTCAGTTTTAATATTATATTGATCAACAGCAAACCTAGATGGCAATGGGGTAAATATTTTACCTTATTCTCCCTGAGAATATTATCAGAACATATTGTTTGTACTTACATTTATAGCTGTCGTCCTCCGTATTTATGTTTTATCTGCCCTTTCTACTAGATCCTGAACTCCTAGATGGCCGTGGCAATGTTTCTATATCTTCACAGCACTGCACAAAGTGATATTAAACAGTTGCTATTGTTTAAATAGAATGTTGTAAAATTGATTGCTATATTCATACAGAATTATTCAATGCTATGAAGAATAGGTGACATTAATAAACTACTTTAGAATTTCATAGTTTTCTACATTTTGGAGAGAAATACAGAGAAATAGTTAAGAAGAAAGAAACTTAATAAAACCTTGCCTCTGACTATCTCATATGACGCTGAAAAAATTAGGTAAGCTACCAGAGTTTTCATATCTCTGAAATGGGGATAATATTTTAAAAGGAGCCTATGAACTGTGACCTTATCTCACTCCTCCTTTGAGATCTTCACCAGCTCAGCACACTTCAGATGTCCTCAAAGTTTCTCTGCCTTGACATCTCACGTAGCTGTTTACCAAGGAGAACTGCAGTCATTTGATGTCACTCATAATTTTCCTCTGCAGTAGGTCAAGCAGATTGCTATAATTTTAAGTAAATGTCACTAATTGACAGGCATTTCACACAAGTTTACAAAGTAAAGTTTACATTTTAAAGTTTACATATTAAATTCCAGTTAAGTTCTCCCAAGGGAAAAGTCCAGGCAGAAGATCTGTATGAGTCTAGTAATCATACAGATCTTTGTCTTTTAATAAGATCATGGTGAAAATGCATCCTGCAGGTACACAGCATCTGAACATGTTATCCTTTACAACTTATGAGATCTGTGTACATAATCATAAAGATGTATGTGACTTTCACCTTCCTTTTGTTCAAATGTGGTAGTTAATACCTTATAAACCTATTTTTAAAATTAAATGAGATATATGTAATATATGAGTTAAATGATAATATATAATATATAAATATAATATATAATATAAAGTTAAATGAGATATACGTAAGCCATTCCAACACACTCTGGTACAGACTAAGTAATTGACAATGGTAGCTAATATCATTACAGTTTAGAAGATTCATAATAGTAAGAAATTTTTCTTGGTGAGAAATTTCATGTATCTTTCACTTGAAATAAACTATTAAAAATAGTAGTTAAGATTAGAGTTCTAGTGGTGTGCTGTAGATAGTACAGAACACTGCATAAGCATTACCACATTTTACAATTGAGCAATTAGAGGCACAGAAAGGTTAAGTACCTTATTCACAATCCCACAGATGATAAGTAGCAGAACCAGAATCTGAATCAAGAAAGGCTGACCTAAGAGCCCACAATGTGTTTCTGCAAAAGACCAAATAGTAAATACTTTAGGTCTGTGGGTCATATGCTCTCTATTATAACTATTCAACTCTATTCCTATAGGGTGAAAGCAGTTATGAACAATATATAAACAAATAGGCATGGCTGTGTACCAGTAAAATTTTATTTACAAAACAGGTAGCAGCCCCGATTTGACTCATGAATCATAGTTGGCTGATACGGACCCTAAATCAGCTCTCAAGATTTTGAAATATCATTAAACATCTTCCACGAAATAAGAGGGAGTAAATTATTAAATAATTTCAGACTCTTCTAAAGACTTATACTCTTTTACTACCTGACTTACATCAATTGACTCATCTCCTGGTTTTAGGAATGCCAGAACATGAATTGAAAAAACTATCAAGAAGATTGGAAACAGCTAATAAGTAAAAATTACCTTGGTCCAGAGTGTAACAACAGTGTTCTTGGTGGTCATCCCTCAAACTTTCTTACCACAGTTGAATGAACATTGATTCAATTGTATGAATATCAAAAAGATGGATCACTTTCAGAATTTAGGGATTATCTAACTATTAGAGTCACATATCAGACCTGAAACTCTCACACCAAGTACTTTGTTTCATATATTTGTAGCTGAGTTAAAACGGAAGTAGCTTTGTTGGAAAACAAGAGAGAAATATATAATGGTAAATCACTTCCCTCAGGAATTACAGCTCTTAGCTGAGCCTTTAGAAGAGATTCTATAATAAAAAAGAGATATAATCCAGAGCAGACATAAGACAACTAAAAGGCCTAAGAGATAAGTCCCATTGCCAGGGACATTAGGGGTTGAATATTAATGTGTACAAAAAAAAAACCATGAAATAACTGCCCAGCTCTGGCTAGTGGAAAGAAACAACCAAAATTAAGGATGTTCATTGGTCTGTCTATCCAATGCAACTCTTCAAATATCAACTTTTTTTTAAATATAAAGGATTCTACATCAAATATACTTTCCATAAATTTCCTATTATATCTTCATCTAGTAAAAATATGTTTCCATGGTGGATATTTTTAACCTTTCAAGATTTACCTGCCTCTCAATCCTTAACTATCTCACTGAGAATCTTGACATGCTATGTTCTCAGTAATTCAGTACCTATAATCTGTTAAGGACATATTTACTGAGACATGGAATCCTAAAACTGGGTGTAGTTTTGATGGCCTCTGTTTTAGATTATTTTTTATTATACTTTAGTCTTTGGGGTACATGTGCCCATCCTTCATCCTACAGGATTTTTGCATAGGTACACACAAGCTACGGTGGTTTGCTATCTCCATCCCCCAGTCGCCTACATCAGGCATTTCTCCAGGTGTTATCCCTACCAAACCTCCCTGTCCCCTGCTGTCTCTCCCCTCCCCTCCCCTCCACCTGCCCACCCCCACCAGACAGTGTTATTCCCTTCCCTGTGCCCAAGTGTTCTCATTGGTTGTCATTCACCTGTGAGTGAAAACATGCGGCGTTTGGTTTTCTGTTCTTGTGTCAGTGACTGAGAATGATGGTTTCTAGGTTCACTCATGTCTCTACAAAGGACATGAACTCATCGTTCTTTATGGCTGCATAGTATTCCATGGTGTATATGTGCCACATTTGCTTTGTCCAGTCTGTGATTGATGGGCATTTGGGTTGGTTCCAGGTCCTTGCTATTGTAAATAGCACTGCAATGAACATACATGTGCATGTGTCTTTATAGTAGAACAATTTGTAATCCTTTGGGTATATACCCAGCAATAGGATTGCTAGGTCAAATGGAGTTTCTATTTCTAGATCCTTAAGGTATTGCCACACTGTCGTTATTAATGCTTGAACTAATTTACACACCCACCAGCAATGTAAAAGTGTTCCTTTTTCTACACATACTCTCCAACATCTGTTGTCTCCAGATTTTTTAATGATCACCATGCTAATTGGCATGAGATGGTATCTCAATGTGGTTTTGATTTGCATTTCTCTAATGACCAGTAATGATGAGCATTTTTTTCATATTTTTGTAGGCCACATAAATTCCTGAACACTTACACCCTCCCAAGACTAAACCAGGAAAAAGTTGAAACCCTGAATAGACCAATAACAATGGCTGATGTCACAGCAATTAATAGCCTACCAAACAAAAAAAGTCCAGGTCCAGAGGGGTTCACAGCCAAATTCTACCAGATGTACAAAGACAAGCTGGTAACACTTCTTCTGAAACTATTCCAAACAATACAAAAAGAGGGAATCCTTCCCAAGTCATTTTTTGAGACTAATATCATCCTGATACCAAAACCTGGCAGAGACTCAACAAAAGAAAGAAAACTTCAGGCCAATATCCATGATGAACGTAGATGCTAAAATCTTCAATAAAATAATGGCAAACTGAATCCAACAGTACATCAAGAAGCTTATCCATCACGATCAAGTAGGCTTCATCCCAGGGATGCAAGGCTGGTTCAACATATGCAGTCCATAACGTAATCCACCACATAAACAGAACCAATGACAAAAACCAAATGATTATCTCAACAGATGCAGAGAAGGCATTCCACAAAATTCAGCAGCTCTTTAGGCTAAAAACTCTCAATAAATTAGGTATCAATGAAACGTATTTCAAAGTAATAAAAACTATTTATGACAGACCCACAGCCAATATCATACTGAGTGGGCAAAAACTGGAAGCATTCTCTTTGCCATCTGACACTAGACAAGGATGCCCTCTCTAAGCACTCCTATTCAATATAGAGTTAAAAGTCCTAGCCAGAGTAATCAGGCAAGAAAAAGAAATAAAAAGGGCATTCAATTAGGAAAGGAGGAAGTCAAATTGTCCTTATTTGCAGATGACATGATTATATACATAGAAGACGTACATCTCAGCCCAAAATCTGCTTAAACTGATAAGCAACTTCAGCAAAGTCTCAGCATACAAAATCAATGTGCAGAAATCACAAACATTCCTATGCACCATTAACAGACTAACGGAGAGCCAAATCAAGAGCAAACTCCCATTCTCAACACCTACAAAGAGAATAAAATACCTAGGAATGGAACTAATAAAGGATGTAAAGGACCTCTTCAAGGAGAACTATAAACCACTGCTCAAGGAAATAGGAGAGGGCACAAACAGATGGAGAAACATTCCATGCTCATTGTTAGGAAGAATTAATATCGTGAAAATGGCCATACTACACAAAGTAATTTATAGATTCCATGTTACCCCCATCAAGCTACCATTGACCTTCTTCACAGAACTGGAAAAAACCACCTTAAACTTCATATGGAACCAAAAGAGAGCCCACATAGCCAAGACAATCCTAAATAAAAAGAACAAAGCAGGAGGCATCACACTCCCGGACTTCAAACTATCTACAAGGCTACAGTAATTAAAAAAGTATGGTACTGGTCCCAAAACAGAGATATAGAGCAGGGGAAAGGAACAGAGACCTCAGAAACAACACCACACATCTATAACCATCTGATCTTTGACAACCCTGACAAAAACAAGCAATGGGAAAAGGATTCCCTGTTTAATAAATGGTGTTGCGAAAACTGGCTAGCCATGTGCAGAAAGCAGAAACTGGACCCCTTCCTGACACCTTACACTATAATTAACTCCAGATGGATTAAAGATTTAAGCATAAGGCGGAACACTGTAAAAACCCTAGAAGAAAACCTAGGCGATACCATTCAGGACATAGGCATAGGAAAGGACTTCATGACTAAAACACAAAAAGCATTGGCAACAAAAGCCAAGATAGACATATGGGATCTAATTAAACTCCAGAGCTTCTATACAGCAAAAGAAACAATCAGAGTAAATGGGCAACCAACAGAATGGGAAAAAGTTTTTGCATTTGTCCATCTGACAAAGGGCTGATATCCAGAATCTACAAAGAGCTAAAACAGATTTATGAGAAAAAAACAACCAAACCCATTCAAAAGTGGGCATAGGATATGAACAGACACTTTTCAAAAGAAGACATATATGAGACCAACAAACATATGAAAAAAATGCTCATCATCACTGGTCATTAGAGAAATGCAAATCAAAACCACATTGAGATAACATCTCACGCCAGTTAGAATGGTGATCATTAAAGAATCTGGAGACAACAGATGCTGGAGAGGATGTGGAGAAATAGGAACACCTTTACACTGTTGGTGGGAGTGTAAATTAGTTCAACCATTGTAGAAGACAGTGTGGTGATTCCTCAATGACCTAGAAATAGAAATTCCATTTGATCTAGCAATCCCATTACTGGATATATACCCAAGAGAGTACAGATCATTCTATTATAAAGACATATGCACACATATGTTCATTGCGGCACTGCTTATAATAGCAAAGACCTGGAACCGACCCAAATGCCCATGGATGATAGACTGGACAAGTAAAATGTGCCACGTATACACCATGGAAATACTAGGCAGCAGCCATAAAAAATGATGAGTTCGTGTCCTTTGTAGGGACATGGGTGAATCTGGAAACGTTATTCTCAGCAAACAGACACAGGAACAGAAAACCAAATACTGCATGTTCTCACTCATAGGCCGGTGTTGAAAAATGAGAACACATGGACACAGGGAGGGGAGCATCACACACTGGGTGCTCTTGGGGGGACCAAGGGGACAGAGAGTAGTGGGTGGGGACATTGGGGAGGGATAACATGGGGAGAAATGCCAGATATAGGTGATGGGGGGATGGAGGCAGCAAACCACCTTGCCATGTATGTACCTATGCAACAATCCTGCGTGATCTGCACATGTACCCCAGATCCTAAAGTATAATAAAAAATTTAAAAATCAAACTCTTCTTTTAAAAAGAGTCTTTTCATCTCCTTTTCCCACTTTTGAATGGGTTTGTTTGTTTTTTCCTTGTAAATCTGCTTCGTTTCTTTGTAGATTCTGGATATTAGCCCTTCGTCAGTTGGGTAGATGGCAAAACTTTTTCCCATTCTGTTGGTTGCCGGTTCACTCTGATGATTGTTTCTTTTACTGTACAGAAGCTCTGAAGTTTAATTAGATCCTATTTGTCTATTTTGGCTTTTGTTGACATTGCTTTTGTTGTTTTAGTAATGAAGTCCTTGTGTATGCCTATGTCCTGTATGGTGTTGCCTAGGTTTTCTTCCAGGGTTTTTATGGTGTTTGGTCTTATGTTTAAATCTCTAATCCATCTGGAGTTAATTTTTGTATAAAGCTTAAGAAAGGGGTCCAGTTTCTGCTTCGTGTATATGGCTAGCCAGCTTTCCCAACACCATTTATTAAACAGGGAATCCTTTCCCCATTGCTTGTTTTCATTAGGTTTGTCAAAGATCAGATGGTTGTAGATGTGTGGTGTTGCTTCCGAGGCCTCTGTTCTTTTCCACTGATCTATATCCCTGTTTGGTACCAGTACCATGTTGTTTTGATTACTGTAGACTTGTAGTATAGTTTGAAGTCAGGTAGTGTGATGCCTCCAGCTTTGTTCTTTTTGCTTAGGATTGTCTTGGGTATGTGGGCTCTCTTTTTGTTCCATATGAACTTTAAGGTGTTTTTTTCCAGTTGTGTAAAGAAGGTAAATGGTAGCTTGATGGGGATAGTGTGGAATCTATAAATTACTTTGGGCATTATGGCTATTTTCACAATATTGATTTTTCCTAACCATGAGCATGCAATGTTTTTCCACCTGTTTGTGTCCCCTCTTATTTCCTTGAGCAGTGGTTTGTAGTTCACCTTGAAGAGGTCCTTTACATTCTTTGTTAGTTGTATTCCTAGGTATTTTATTCTCTTTGTAGCAATTGTGAATGGGAGTTCACTCATGATTTGGCTCTCTGTTAGTCTGTTGTTGGTGCATAGGAATGCTTGTGATTTCTGCACATTGATTTTGTATCCTAAGACTTTGCCGAAGTTGCTTATCAACTTAAGGAGGTTTTGGGCTGAGATGATGGGGTCTTCTAAATTACAATCATGTCATTTTCAAATAGGGACAATTTGATTTCTTATTTTTCTAATTGAACACGCTTTATTTCTTTTTCTTGCCTAATTGCCCTGGCTAGAACTTCCAATACTATATCAAATAGGGGTGGTGGGGGCATCCTTGTCTAGTGCCAGTTTTTAAAGGGAATGCTTCTAGTTTTTGCTCATTCAGTATGGTATTGACTGTGGGTTTGTCATAAATAGGTTTTACTATTTTGAGATACATTCTGTCAGTACCTAATTTATTGAGGGTTTTTAGCATAAAGGGCTGTTTAATTTTGTGGAAGGCCATCTCTGCATCTATTGAGATAATCATGTGGTTTTTGTCTTTGGTTCTGTTAATGTGGTGGATTACATTTATAGATTTGTGTATGTTGAACCAGCCTTGCATCCCCAGGATGAAGCCTATTTGATTTTGATGGATAAGCTTTTTGATGTGCTGTTGCATTCAGTTTGCCAGTATTTTATTGAAGATTTTTGTATCCATGTTCATCATGGATATTGGCCTGTAGTTTTCTTTTCTAGTTGTGTCTCTGCCATGTTTTGATATTAGGATGATGTTGGTCTCATAGTAAGAGTTAGGGTGGTTTCCCTCTTTTTATATTGTTTGGAATAGTTGCAAAAGGATTGGTACTAGCTCTTCTTTGTACATCTGGTGGAATTCAGCTGTGCACCTGTCTGGACCTGGACTTTTTTTGGTTGGTAGGCTATTAATTGCTGCCTTGACTTCAGCCCTTGTTATTGGTCTATTTAGGTTTTTACTTCTTTCTTGTTTAGTCTTGGGAGTGTTCAAGAGTCCAGAAATTTATCCATTCTTCCAGATTTACTGGTTTATGTGCATAGAGCTGCTTGTCATAATCTCTGATGGTAGTTTCTATTTTCAAGGTATCAGTGGTGATCTCCCCTTTATTGTTTTTTACTGCATCTATTCAATTCGTCTCTCCTTTCTTTTTTTGATTTTTAAAAGGTTTTTTGTGTCTCTGTCTCCTTCAGTTCTGCTCTGATCTTAGCTATTTCTTGTCTTCTGCTTGCTTTTGAGTATTTTTGATCTTGCTCCTCTAGCTCTTTCAGTTTTGATGATAGGGTGTTGATATTAGATCTTTCCTTGTTTCTCATGTGGGCATTTTTGCTATAAATTTCCCTCTAGATGCTGCTTTAAATGTTTCCCAGAGATTCTGGTACATTGTGTATTCCTTCTCATTGGTTTCGAAGAAGATTTTTATTTCTGCCTACATTTCATTGTTTTTCCATTTGTCATTCAGGAGCAAGTTGTTCAGTTTCCATGTGGGTGTACAGTTTTGTGTGATTTTCTTAATCCTGAGTTCTAATTTGATTGTGCTGTGGTCTGAGTAACTGTTTGTTATGATTTCCGTTCTTTGCATTTGCTAAGGAGTGATTTACTTCCAATTTTGTGGTCAATTTTAGAGAAAGTTGCAATGTGGTGCTGAGAAGAACGTATATTCTGTGGATTTGGGGTGGAGTGTTCTATAAATGTCTCTTAGGTCTGCTTGGTCTAAATATTGTCAAATCCTGGATAACCTTGTTGACTTTTTGTCTTATTCATCTGTCCAATATTGATAGTGGAGTGTTAAAGTCTGCCAGTATTATTGTGTGGGACTCTAAGTCTCTTTGTAGGTCATTAAGAACTTGCCTTATATATCTGGGTGCTCCTGTATTGGGTGTGTATATATTTAGGATTGATGCATTAATCCTTTTACCATTATGTAATGCCCTTCTTTGTCTCTTTTGATGTTTGTTGGATTAAAGTCCATTTTATCAGAGACTGGGGTTGCTATGCCTGCTTTTTTTTTCTCTCTCTCTCTCTCTCCTTTTGCTTTGCAAATCTTCTTCCATCCCTTTATTTTGAGTCTATGTGAGTCTTTGTACATGAGATGGGTCTCCTGAATGCAGCACAACGATGGGTTTTGACATGTTTTTAGAGGAAGTAAATGTATTTACCTTCTCTTTATTTTTATTTTAATCCCATTGGCAGGAAGTTTCTCATGTTCAGGGTAAAACTTGGGGAAGTCCATAAAAGCCCATAGACTCAAAGCTGTAACAGATATTTATTTAATCTGTAGCTCTGAGTAAACCACATCTACACTATATCCATAGGGAATCAAATGTGTTCATTTTCTATTTCCATGTAAAACATTATCAGAAAGTTGGTAGTTTAAACAACACTCATTTATTATCTCATATTTGCAAGTCAAAAGTTTAGATATTTCCAGCAGGGTCCTCTATTTAGGGCTAGTTCGTAATTATGCTATTGGCCAAGCTGAACACTCATGGAGGTTCTGGGAAGTAATCTGCTCCCCAACACATTCAGTTTCGTGGCTGAATTCAGTTACTTGCAATTTCAGGTCTGAGATCCCTGTTTACTTGCTGGCTGTCAGCTGGGATCTGCTCTCAGGGCTTAAGATTTCTCGAAGTTCCTGGTCACAGGTTTTCTTCATCTCAGCAATCAAAAACTGCCTCATGTTGAATCCTCATGCTTCGAATTTCTTTGACTTTCTTTCCTGCTCCTCACTAGAGAGAACTCTTTCATTTTAAAGAACTCATGAGTTTGAATTGGCAAATTCAAGTAATCATCCCTTTTACCATATAATTTGAAATAATCACAGGAATGACATTTCATCATACTCTATAAGGTTCTGCCTACATTCAAAGGAGAGGGAATAACACAAGAGTGAGAGTGATTGGGTATTATTCTTAGCATCCTGCTTGGAGCACCCACGAAGTCCTTCATTCTAAAACAGTAAGAAAACTATAGACTGTGGGCTAAATCCAGTCAGATGCCTGTTCCTATATATAAATTTTACTGAGATAGAGCTACACCCATTTGTTTGGATATTGTCATGTCTGCTTTCATGCTATAACAGCAGAGTTGATTAATTGCAACAGACTATGCTCCACCAAGCCTAAAACATTTACTATCTTGCCTTTTATTAAAAAAAAAAAAACTGTTTGCCAACCTGGCCTAAACTGTTATGTCTAATTTAGTAGGGTTAATTATCCATGCCATATGTTTTGCTTGCTAACAACAGCAACTACACTTAGTGGCCAAGGATATTGCCTATTTCACTATCACTAGAACATTAACTGAATTGTCAATCCTCACTTTCTTATCATTTCATATTCCCAGTATTGATATTTTTCCCTTTCACATGAAGCTATTTATTTTGCTGTGGTTGACTTAAGCTCATCCTTCTCTAGAAACCCTGTTTACCCTGATAGCCAATGTAAGTTTACACTCAAATGAGTGAATTAGTAGTTATGTCCAAAGACATCACTTAAGCTCCCTCTTATTTTCCACAAATATTAAACTAATACCTAAAGAAGAAGTCCTGGGCATTTAACCATTACCCAATATGTTGATGTTTTACTCTTGTATCCAGTTGCTGAAACTAGCCCCTGGGATGGCTCCCTGTTTACACATTAGAAATCACATACAGACATTAATAAATATTATCAGCCTTATGATATAGCAAGAAAGACATACGCCCTATGTATGGGTAATACTCTATTTATATTTGACATGTTAAAATTATAGAAGAACCAAATAAGAATTTAAAATTAGTTTAGACAAACTGACCATTCAAAAACACTGTGGGATTGAAGCCTTTTTCCCCAGTGCACTCATAATGACTAATTTTAAAGAGCTTTGATTTGTTGTCAAGCCTCCATGCTATTGTTAAAAGAAAACCAGACAGATGGTGTCACAGAAATCGTAAACATATACTTCAAGAAGTAACCGAAATGACATCAAGTTATAGTACATAAAAGCAGCAGTAGGCTGGGCACGGTGGCTTGCACCTGTAGTATCAGCACTTTGGGAGGCCAAGGTGGTTAGATCATCTGAGGTCAGGAGCGAGACCAGCCTGTTCAACATTGTGAAACCCCATCTCTACTAAAAAACAAAATTAGCTGGGCGTGGTGGCATGTGCCTATAGTCCCAGCTATTCAGGAGGCTGAGACAGGAGAATTGCTTGAAGCAGAGAGGCAGATGTTACAGTGACCCATAATTGCACCATTGCAATCTAGCCGGGGCAACAAGAGTGAAACTACATCTCAAAAAAAAAAAAAAAAAGAAAAAAAGAAAAAGAGCAGCAATGGATACTATTCATGCCTGCACATATGGCGTCTGTGCATTCCTCAGCATTTCTGTTCTGGAAATTTGTCCTGGATTTTTAACATCACCAAATGATCTGGAAAAACTAGTGAAAAATTTAGAAAGCTTTAATGCTTCTTGAAAAATAAACCATAGAAAGGTAGTGAAAAACCTTCTGTCAGGTGTTGGGATCATTTATCCTGACTAAATCTCAGAATTCTTGGAATACGATTAAGGGAAATTGTACAAGAACTATGAATAATTACTTGCTTGTTCGTCTCCTCATTCCCGACATCCGTGCCAAGTCTCAGATACTGTTTATATGTCCACTTGATAGACCACCTAGCAAATAATTCTGCAACCTAAAGTGTTCAAAACAGCACTGCCATAACCCTACAGACACCATGATTTGAAAAAGATTCTGCATAATGTCAAGCTGGACATGTAAATAATAAAGGAAAGACTTCATTTTGCCAAATAGGAAGGAGTGCAAAAAGTTTTGATTTTTTCAATACCTAAGTGCCTTGGGGTTGCTTTTTGCAACCCTTGCATGTAAATGAATTATAAATCTTGAGCCCAACCCTCCCCATCTTTCTTCCTAAATCTAAAAAGCAGAATATGCTCTTTCATATTTGCTTACCCTTAGGCCACATTATTCTGAAAACTGAGAATGCTTACTTAATTTTAGCAGAACATCTGCCTTATATCCCTCATCACATTCCTATTTTTATACCCTTTTATTGCAACCAACATATAAAATCTCTGCCAACTGCCACAAGCACAGCAGCCTCACTTTGATACTGACCTTCCTGTTACAGAAGCAGAAAACAACAACAAAAGTTTTATTCTCTTACTTCTGTGTTTGGTGCTTGTATTCAGGATTCTAGGAACTTCTCATGGACCCTTTCTCTTTTGAGCAAATAACTGCAGATTCTTGAGGTTACTGCCCTAAAATTAGCCCCTCTGTGCAGCATTTTCTCAAACTTTTATGAAGTTCAAAACTTCATCCTCATACTTATTATAGTATTATGTGCTGCCTCCATGTTTTCTCTCTAGATTATAGGCTCAACAAATAAAGGCAGAATGTCTTATTAGTTTTTATTTTCCTGTTACCTACTACAGTGCCTGGCATAAAGCTGACTTTCAATAAACATAGTATGACAATAGTAGGTGAAGGAATGGGGTTTTGAGTCAGTCTGACCTGTGTCCCAGTCCTGGTTTCAAATATAAAAGATATAAGATCATGACCAAGTTTCTGAATCCCTTTAAACCTCAGTTTTATCAACTATAAAATGGAGAAAATAGTTGCACCAACCTCAGTAATGCCATTGTTAATAAATGACTTGTTGCACAGAAAGGAATCGGCACCATGCCTGACATGTGGTAAATACTCAATACATGTTAACTATTAATAACACTTAATAAAAATAAAAAAGTGAATTGCAGTTTAGCAAATTATCTACAGTCTATTTCCAAATCAGTTTATGTTCAAACTGTGACACTTTTGTCTTGTCTGGAATAATCATATGTGGAGGCATAAAGTGTTGCCATCCCATATGGCTTGAATATTTCTTATGATAAATAAGTGATAGTACCAATATTTCTGAATTTTAATGATACATAGTAAAACTGTAAAACCATAATACTGCACAAGCACAGTGATCAAAGTTTTCAGTAGAGTTTAATTTTGTTCTACACATATGTACTTTCTATTTTAATTCCTTAAAGTCATATTTTTTTTCAATCCATTATTTTTATCTGGTCTTCAGAAATAATAAGTTCTATCAATCTCTCTCTAGCTTCTCCTTCTTTCTCTTTTCCCTCCACTCCATTTTTTTTCCAATGACATATTATGTTGTTGTATTCAATTTATACATTGATGGGTATAATCATGTTTATAATATAAAACTATATAATAGTAATTTTGCATATATTATGAAAAGTGGAAGAAGATTAATCTCCTGCTGCTTTCTGGTCTCTCCCTAGCAAGGAAGAATGTCTGGATATGTGAGCAGAGAAACTCAGAGGTAACTCAATGCATTGTACACAAAAGGTGAACATCAGGATACATTTCCAAAGGCTGCAGATTCTACAGCTTTCCTCTCCTCTAGTGGTCAAAGATGAAAAGTTACCTTGTGTCACTCTTATTATATGTGTATTTAATTATTCCTTTTGCCATTCACTTCTCTTGGAGAGTGAAGAACAATTGTTATTGAATTTTAAGCCCCATGGCAATTGATTTTAGTTGCAGCCATGCATAGAAATGTGTTTAAAGCATATTACAGGCTCATGGATGTATATCCTAGATTATATGAAGACAAGGTGAAATATAAGCTTTGCCATTGTGGTCCCAAGACTGACTTAAGTGCTTATGATATGAGGGCAGATTTATTACAGTTTAGGGTAATAATCTGTTATGGATCACTGTTGATCATTACAATTCTGAAGTGAAAAATGTATATTGCAATTTAAAAGATTTGTTTCCTCTTATATCTCATTTCTAACTCTCCTGTTTGTGTTATGGAATTTCAATATATATTTATGATATATGCTGCTCCGGATATACTGCAACATTGAAATGGCACTTTGGATAAAGTATTCTTGGTTCCCCTTTAATGAGAGTTTAAAAATATTTGTGAGGAGCAATGCATACAATATAATATTTTAAGGGTTCACCAGCTGTTCTTCACACTGGATGCTTATAAATATATACATGTTTTTAGTCCATATTCAGACACATTATTATGTCTGTTAAAAATTAAGAAGATAATTTGGAAAGTTGCTTTAGAGCAGAACAAGTTATACTGGGTGTGGTCTTGTGTTTAATATGTAACATTTGGTGTTCCCTAATATTTACCTTTATGGTATTCTACATTAAATAGTCAAGAGTTGCAAATAGTAAGATTACTTTGTCATTTGATAGCTGCTTTGACTGTTTATAATTTCATAGAGGTTTAAGTTTGCAAAATGTTTTCACAGACCTCATATAATCCCCATGATGACTTGAGAAGTAGTCAGGTCAGATATCCCTCTAGTAAGTGGCTGAATCAATACTAGTGATTTCTGCTCTACCTCTCCCCACAAAGTCTTCAAGTCTTTTAATTCCTGTTCTAGGACTTCTCAAATTGCAATAAGATTTACTTCATGCTATGTATTACTCGAAAAATTTTAACATTATCTAATATAAATATAAATTGTATGTAATTATAAATAAAACATAAATATATAAAGGTTTTCCATAAATACAAAAATATAAACATAGAGATATCCCATACATTTATATCTACAAGATAAATTCATAAATAAGGTAATTTTAA
The DNA here is from genome assembly GCA_004027715.1 of Plecturocebus donacophilus. Taxonomy (NCBI): domain Eukaryota; kingdom Metazoa; phylum Chordata; class Mammalia; order Primates; family Pitheciidae; genus Plecturocebus; species Plecturocebus donacophilus. Next base: position 100,541 of record PVKP010002153.1, read on the forward strand.
ACAGAGAAATTACATCTATACAAATCTTATAAAATATGTATAGGATCTGAGTTCAGAAAATTACAAATCACTGATGAAAGAAATCAAAGCTCTAAATAGAGTGAGAGTTACTCCATGGATGAATATGTAGAACGTTCATGGATTGGAACACTAAATATTATAAAGAGGTCAATTCTTTTAAATTTGATCTAAAAATTCAATGCAAGCCCAACCAAAATTCTAGAAAGCTATATATAGATATAAAAAATTGATTCTAAAGTTAATATGTAAAGGCAAACACCTAGAAAAACCAACACAATACTGAAAAAGAGCTTGGATTCACACTACCTGATTTCAAGACTTACCCAAAAGCTACAGTAATCATGAGAGTGTGGTATTGGTAAAAGAATAGACACGGAGATTAATGGAACAAAATAGAGAACCCAGAAATAAATCCACACAAATATACCAAATTGATATTTAACAAAGGAGCAAAGACAACCCAATGGAGAAAGGATCATCTTTAAATAAATGATACAACTTTTTATAAATGATTGAATAAATTAATCAAGGGAGAAATATAAACAAATCTTTCATGCAGAATAATCTCAAATAACGTATGTAAATACTCTACCCTTAATGAAGTTAGCATAGCTATTCACTTTTTATGTGTGGATACAATAATGACTTCATTTCAAATAGTACATTATAGAGCAGAGGAAAAATAACTAGACAGTGGAGAAATCTGACAAACACTACATTAGCCATGTGATCAAGGTTAATAACATCAACAGTGATAAGTCATCTTAATAGTATTTCTATTTGATATACTGTGATGAAATGGCACTTTACCTCTGTGGTCTTCCTCTTAAAAAGCCAAAAACCCAGCCAGTCATGGTGGTTCATGCCTGTAATCCCAGCTCTTTGGGAGGCTGAGTTGGGCAAATCACGAGGCCAAGAGACTGAGACCATGCTTGCCAAGATGGTGAAACCCCATCTCTACTAAAAATGCGAAAACAAAACAAAACAAAAAATTTCTGGGTGCTTGTAATTCCAGCTACTCAGGAGACTGAGGCAGGAGAATCGC
>PVKP010002153.1:101706-129135 GCA_004027715.1 Plecturocebus donacophilus
AAAAAAAAAAAAAAAAAAAAAAAAAAAAAAAAAAAAAAAAAAAAAAAAAAAAAAAAAAAAAAAAAAAAAAAAAAAAAAAAAAAAAAAAAAAAAAAAAAAAAAAAAAAAAAAAAAAAAAAAAAAAAAGCCAAAAACCCTACTTAATTATGAGAAAAAAAGATTACACAAATCTTTGTCAAAGTACATTTTCTAAAATACTAGACCAATATTGTCAAGGAATTCAAAAGCAGGGAAAGTCTGAAAAACTGTTGAAGCCAAGAGGAGCCTAAGGAGAGATAACACTGCTAAATATAATATGACATTCTGAATGGGATCACAGAACAGAGATAAGACATTAGGGAAAACTAAGGAAACCTTGATAAAATATAAATGTTCGTTAAGTTATGAATATTAGTTTGTTACTTGTGATAGTGTACTATACTAACATAAGAGAGGATACTGGGCTTGGATCCACAAGAACACTGTGTATTATCTTCATGATTCTTCTATAAATCTAAATACAGTCTAAAATAAAATATTTATTAAAAATATAGGTTGTACTTGTTATCAAGGGAAGATATAATTATTGATACTAATTATAAAACTTACCAAAGAAAAGGAAACTTGCATATATTTGGTGGTGAAATAAGTAATATAAGCATAGCTATTTACATATGCTATTTATTATAGTCAACTAGTATTAGGTACAATAGCCATTATAAAATTATTATGACTCATGTTAGCTTATATATTTTATCTCCCTGTTTAGTTTGATATGATCAGTATGATTACTTCCTAAATGTTTATAATAAGTTTAGAGAGAGCCTGCTTATGAATACTTCTTTTTCCCACAACAAAAACTTACACTTATACCAAATAAATAATTGCTTTTTATATTTTGTTGTAATTTTGCAAATAACAACATTCTATAAATTATTTTAACCAGATATGAATTTACAGCTCAACAGTTAATCAAAAGAGAGCAGGAGATGAAATACACAAAAGACAATCCCAAACAGTAGACTTTGCCAAACAGGTGTGAGATCAGACATTGCAAATTAGAATTTTAAAAAATGAGTGGTTAGTGCTTAGCTGGACAGTATATTTTGTCGTAACTCATTCAGCCACTTAAACACTTCCTGAATGTCTTTCTATGCCAGGCACTCTACAATGCAGTAGGAAATAGTAACTAATAAAGCAGAGACATATACCTTGCTTATATAGAGCATACAATTTTTTTAATTAAATAAAAATTTTTTTGAGGTGAAGTCCTGCTCTGTCACCCAGGCTGGAGTGTGGTGGTGCAATCTCGGCTCACAGCAACCTCTTCTACCCAGCTCAAGCAATTCTCCTGCCTCAGCGTCCCATGTAGCTGGGATTACAGGTGCCCACCACCACACCCAGCTAATTTTTGTGTTTTTAGTAGAGACAGCGTTTCACCACATTAGCCAGGATGATCTCGAACTCTTGACCTCAGGTGATCCACCCACTTCAGCTTCCCAAAGTGTTGGGATTACAGGTATGAACCACAGTGCCCCACATATGGAGCATATGTTTTTGGTGGCAGAGTGGAACAAATGATATTTAAATAAATAAGCAAATAATTTTAGAAAATGATAAATGCTTCAGAGAACAACAAAGCAGAGATGAGTGATAAGATGTTGGGAATTTCTCTTTTATTTATTTATTTATTTAATTTTTTTAATTTTCAGTTTTTGTAGGTACATGGTAGGTGTATGTATTTATTGGGCATATAAGATATTTTAGTACAGACATGCAATACATAGTAATTACATCATAGAAAATTGGGTATTCATCTCCTCAAGGATTTATTCTTTGTGTTAACAACAATCTAGTTACACTCTTTTCGTAATTTTAAAGTATACAATTAAGTTGTTATTGAATATAGTAGGGTTTCCATTTTAAATAGGATAATAAGGGGAGGCCTTACTGAAAAGGTGGAATTTATATAAAAACAGTAAGGAAATGAGTCCTGTGGATATCAGGAGGCAAATAAGTCAAGCAGAGGAAAGAGAAAATACAAAGTCCTTGAGGCTGGAGGATGGATGGTGTGTTTGAGAAATAATGTGGCTAAGTGGAGAAATAAATTGGGATAATGCATTAGATGACATCAGGAAGTGATGACATCACTTGGGATAACACATTAGATGACATCAGTGGTAATGATACAGGAGGTGCAAATCACATAGGGCTTGTGGACTCTTGCATAGAGTTTTGATTTTACTATTTGTCGGATAAAAAGGGCTATAAGCAGACAAGTAGATGGGGATGAATTAGCAAAAAGACCAGTGACAAAGCAATTGTAATAACCCAAGCAAGAAATGATGGTGTCTTAAATGAGGATGTGGCAGTGGAGGTGCTGGGAGTGGTCAGATATACTGTATGTTTTGACAGCAGAGTCAATCAATTTTCTGATGAGTTGGATGTGGTGTGTGAGAGAAAGGATGATTTTCAAATTATAAGACTCTGTACCTGAAAGAGTGGAGTTCTCATTAATTAAGGTTTAGAAGTCTGTAGGTAGAACAAATAGGGTGGTTGGAGGTAGATCAGGAGTCAGTTTTGGACATGCTAAGTTGGTGGTGTCTCTTACATCCCCAGGTGGAGGTGTTTAATAGACAGATGTGTGAATCTGCTTTCAGCCAAGTAGACTGAGCTGGAAATAAAGCTTTAGGAATTTTTAGCTACAGATGAAATTTAAAGTCAGAAGATTGAATGAGATCCTCTCAAGAGGAAGTGTAGACAAATAGGAGAAGAGATGTAAGAACTAACTCCAGCTTCAAGAGGTGAGGAATGTGATGAGACAGTAAAGGAAAGACTAACTGTGAATGAATAACTAGATGAAGTATGAAAACCAAATCAGTGTTTCCAGGTGGAGGAAGTAGCCAGCTGTGTCACGTGTAAGTAGATCAATCAACAGAAAAATCTAAAATTGACATTAACAATGGCGAACCTCTTTATGTTACCTTCTTTTCGGGTTATACTATCAAAGCAATAACAGAACTGGATAGTAGTTAAAATGGTAAAAACAGATTCTGTTTAGTACTATTGTAGTAGAGAAAAGGGACCTCAGCATAGAACTCAGTTCTGGTACAGCATGAGCAAGTGGGAATTTACAGCCAAGGAACGGAGTGGGTATCAGTGCATGGAAAATTACTAAGAGGAAACACGGGGATTCTGGCTCATCCTGACCTAGCAGGATTGTTACTGAAGACAGAACAGGATGATCAGACATCACTTGGGAGATTGTGGAGGGTAAGGAACCTGATCAGATATCCAGGGTGGAGAATTCTTGCTAAAATAACTCGGTAGGCGTCTCTGTGAAACAAGATTTTATAAGGAAGTACACAGATGGTCCTAGGAGAAGCTTCAGGGGTCTGACTGAAGTTTGGTCAAGCAAAGAATCTTTGTCAGTACACTGCATTACAGTTCACAACAATAGTGTTCTTCTCACTTTGAGCACACTGAGCTGTCAAGCCTTGAGGTAGTTATAACTGTTCACATATCCATCACAGATTTTATGTGTGTACCAGTTCATTACAGTACATTACAGTTCACAAATCATTTTAAAACAACTTTTTCTTATTTTATTTTCACAGGAATCCTACACAAAAGATATTCTGAACTTTTTATACTTTAGCTGAAGAAACCGACAGGCAAGTAAAATTATTTTTCAAAAATGTTTCTGCTCTTAAATAGCATAGTCTAGCTTAAACAGTTTTACATGATTTTAAATCTAGTGAGATAACATATTTTCTGAGCTATTTCATGTCACATGGTTGGTACTCAATAAATTATTATTTTTTCTATTTTCCTTTTGCTGTTAAAGATTGTCATCCTCCTAGCAATAGCTATACCAATAGGTGTTAAAAAATAAATAAAACTGTTTAATTAATATATTCATTTTGTATTAGTCAACTTTTATATGATAGTCGTTAGGCTTGGTACAGGAAAACAAAACTGAGTAAGAGATAATCTAACCCTTCAAAGATATCACAGTATAGTAAGTGAGACAGACACTCATAATATATTGCATTAGGGATTCTAATGAGGCAGCTGAAAAGGACTAACAGAACACCAAGAATAACTAATTCAGCTTGAATGGTTAGACTGAAGTGACACTTTGTAAGAGAAAGTCAAGATGATTGAAAGCAGAAGGATAAAATACACTGTTCTTCTCACTTGGAGCACATGGGGCTGTTTAAGCCTTGAGGTAGTTATAACTGCTCACATATCCATCACAGTTTTTATCTGTGCACCAGACACACACCAAGGTCAGAACAACAAGAAAACATCACACATCCATGCAAGCATTAGCTTTGATGGATGGCTTAATTATCTTTGTCCCCTGATGAATAAATAGTGTAACCATTCCCAGGAGATATTCCATAGTCTCCTAGTTGACAATGACTTAGTTAAGTGGCATATTAAAACCATGATCTGGTAAGATAAAAACATTTCAAAAATGACAGGGCTTTTGTGGTTTGCCCTTAGCTAGTTATCCTGTGGACTTGACAGTGTGCTATGACATAACAAGATACTCAGCTTATGAATGGATGCCACTGGTATCTGTTTGGGTGTGCTTTGAAAAAAAGACATATTTGTCATCTGTTACAGCACATGTTTTGTTAAACAAGTTCAGCCGATAGGACTAAATAATTTAATGTCTCCTTTAAAATATACACAAATAAATACACACATCATATGCAGATACACATGATTGTAATTAATAGGCAGAGGAGAGCCAAGAAAAACTTCTTTCAGACTGGCTTAGCTAAAGATATTCAAAATAGAGAAATGCCAATAACTTTCAAAAACAGCCTAAATATGTTATATAGAGATTGACAAATGCTTGTGCAGTGTCTCAGGGAAGAATATGTATTTGGAATCTCTAGGAAATATTTTCACATTCAAATTAAATCACAACTTGTGAGATGTTTCCATTGCTGCAATACTAGCCCAGAATTTTCTTTACTTTTTGTATGGCATAAATGGAGACAGAGCTGTGAAATTTCTAAACAACTATGTTTATTTCCAAGAACAGGCTTAGAAAGAATTATTCTATTGTGAACCTGGAGTTTATAATGAATATTCAGAATTGGTATAGCCAACCAAGTTAGAGAAGCCCATTTTCAAAATATAGTTAACTCCAAATAGTTTCCCTCAAGTTCCCTCTAGCCCTTCATGGATTTGGGGAGCCTCACTTCAAGAGAACCCTAGCCATCGGCCTGAATGTCAGTACCTGAGTTGAACTCACTAATTTGGCTTCATGTTGTTTCCTGATTGCATGTAAATTTTGGCTTTAATATAAATCCTAATCCCATTTTACCTTCACTTGCTTTTCTTTTTCTTATTTTTTTCTTTTCTTTGTAAGCATCCTAATCCTGAAGACAAACTGATCAAGTCCAAATCCTGGCTAAGCAACTTACTAGCTCTAATTTTTTAGTACCTTGTTTAAATCCCGGGGCCTCAGCTTTCTTATCTGAAAAATGGGTTTAATAATATTGTCTCTCTTACAAACTTCTTGAAAATATAAAGTAAAACAAAATAATAGTCCATGTAAACTATTTAGCAAATTGAGTTTACATAACCATCAATAGCTATTTTTAGTAGAGTTTATCTTTACTTTTAATGCTATGTCTTCATGAAGTTTTTTTTCTCTCCTGTAATATATTCTGCCATAATATACAGTGTTCTCCTAGGCTCATGGTTTAAGAAATGAGACATGATTTCAAGAAATTTTCATTTCAAAATACAGATTTGCAAACAGTAGTAAGAAATAACATAGCCCGAGATCTCATTACTCAGAGATAATCACAATTAAAAAGACTGGAATGTTTCTGCAGATTTTTCCTGACACAATTTTATAAGTAAAAGTACAAACAAAATATAAAATACACATATTGATAATAATGAAGGATAAAAAACATATGATTATCTCAGTAGATGCAGGAAAAACATTTGACAAAATTCAAATTGTTGACAAAATTTTTATTCATTTATGATACAACTTTTCAACGAATTAGATATGTAAGAGATATTTCTCAATAAAGGACTATATTTCAAGCCCACAGCTAACTCATACTCAATAATAAAAAAATTGAAAGCTTTTCCTTTAGGATCAGACACAACAGGAGGATATCTACTCTTGTCACTTCTATTTAACATGATACTAGAAGTCCTAGAGAGAGCAGTAGCAAAAAAAGAAAGACATTGAAATTAGAAGAAAAAGGGAGTTAAATGGTCTCTATTTCTAAGTATATTTATTTTTCATTCTCTGTCTTCTGTGTGTGTGTGTGTGTGTGTGTGTGTGTGTAAGGCACTCTTCTTGCCTGACACTACAAGGCATATAAAGACATTTGCAACATAATTCCTGCCTCTTCAAGGCACTTGCAGTCTGGCATAAGGATGAAACAAGCATACCAATAACTAAAATCAAATGTAAAAAGATAATATGTGTCTTAGAAGTATATAAATCATGTGGTAATTTAAAGGAGGCAAAATTCACATATGTTTGGAAGGAAATTAGACAGGAGGGGTTTGAAGAAGGTGACATTTGAGATGGTGTTTAAGAGGTCAAGACTGGAAATGACAGTAGCTTCCAGGAAAAGGGAATCCCAGTGAAAACCCTTTTCAAAGGTGAGAGGAATGTTCTTACAGCAGTGAGTAATTCAATTTGATCTGAATGTAACCATCCTGTAGGGAAGGGAGAGAAAGCAGGAAAATGGAAAGGGAAACTGGGACCAGTGCCTTAGGACCTGAGCTGAGGAGTTTGCAAATAGTATAGAATCATTAACAGTGTTCCTGGAAGTAATACTTGGCTCTTACGAACAGTGCTTCGGTGGACATTCTGCTCTGCACCGCTGTACTTCTGCCTGATTAAACCCTTAGGATAATGTTCTAATTTTTTTTTTTTTTTGAGACAGAGTTTCACTCTGTGGCCAGGCTGGAGTGCAGTGGCACGATCTGGGCTCACTGCAACTGCCGCCTCCAGGGTTCAAGCGATTCTCCTGCCTCAGGCTCTGGAGTAGCTGGGACAACACGTGCATGCCACCACCCCCAGCTAAGTTTTGTATTTATAGTAGAGATGGGGCTTCGCCATGTTGGCCAGAATGGTCTCTATCTCTTGACCTTGTGATCTGCCTGCTTCGGCCTCCCACAGTGCTAAAATGACAGGTGTGAGCCACCGCACCCAGACCTAAATGTTTAATTTCTGAAAGTTTGTGAGGCCTTTGATACACGTTGCCAACCTGCATGAAAATGCCTATTTTTCAAGGACTCACCAGCGGTAAGTGTTATTCTTTTAATCTTTGTCTATCTTATGAATATCAATTTGTTATTTTGCTTTTATTTTCATTCCCTTAAATACTAGTGAAATGGAATAAATTAGCTCAGATTTAATCTATTTTCTTTCTGAAATTCCTAATCATGTTCTTAACCCCTGTATTATTTTCTTTTGCTACTGTAACCAATTACCATGGACTTAGTGATTTAAACACTCAAATTTATTTTATAATTCACTACATCAAAAGACCCACACAGGAGGTCTCAGTGGGCTAATCCCAAGATGTTAGCAAGGCTTCCTTCCTTTCTGAAAGCTCCAAGGGAGAATCCATTTTACCAATTCAAGCTTCTACTGGCTGCCAGCATTGCTAAGCTTGTGTCTTTCTCCCTCTTCAAAACCAGCAGCGGTGGGTCAAGTCCTAATGTCACATCTCTCTGAAGACCCACTCTTCTGCCTTCTTTCAATTTTAAGGATTTATATGGTTATATTGGACACACCTAGATAGTCCGGGATTATCTAACTCCATACCCCTAATTGCATCTGGAAAGTCCTTTTCGGCATGTAAGATATTATGCCATGAGCATAGTCACAGATTCTGGGATTATGGCATGCACATCTTTGGTGGGCCACTATTCTGCCTATCACAGCCCATTTTTGTTTTAATGGGAGTTTCATTTTTCTAAGTATACATGTAGTATCTCTCTATATTGATGTTTTTCATATGAGCAAATCCCTTTGTTTCTTTTCTACCACTGACCAAAAATCACTGTTTTATTAGCTGAGGAACATCATGGCATGGAGTCTAAGCGTGATGATCATATAGGCAGATATCCTAAACTCAACTCCCAGCTCCAAGTTTCATGAACTGTAATGTGCTGGATGACTGTTGCAATTCACAAAACTTAAATTTTCTCAACTTTAAAATGAGGATGTTAATTATAGTATCTATACCACATAATTTTTAACAATCCATACCAACTACTTGGCATGTTCTAAGTAGTCAATAAATATTTGATACCATTAAGAATATTTATTCAATATATAGAAATATATTTGTGTGCCCATGAAATATCAGGGACCATCCTCAGCAACTAAGATACATCATTGAACAAAACATGGAAAAATACTATTTCTATTTCTAAGCTTATATGCTAGTTATTGGTGTGGGGGAGAGAATAAATAATAAACATTTTTAAAATGAGCTATGTAATATTATGGGCCGAATTGTGTCTTCCCCCAAATTCACATGTTGAAGTCCTAACCCCCAGACCCTCATGATGTAACCATATTTGGATACAGGGTCTTTAAAGAGGTAATCAAATTAGAATGATGTTATCAGGGTGGAACCTAATCCAATATGGTTGGTATCTTTCTGAGAAAGGAACATTGGGACACAGACAGACGCAGACAAAGCCAAGATGAAGTGAAAGCATGTGGTAAAGACAATCATTTACAAGTCAAAAAGAGCTGGAACAGATAAAAACCCTCGGGAGAACAAAGCAAATCTGCCAACACTTTGATACCGGGTTTTTAGCCTCCGGAACCGTGAGAAAATAGGTTTCTGTTATTGAAGCCATCCAGGCTGCAGTACTTTGTTACAGCAGCTGTAGTATATTGATACATGTGGTACTTTAGACATTGATAAACACTACGGAAAAAATAAAACTAAGTAAGGAGGTTGTGATGCCACTACAGAGGGCTTTTAACAGCACATCACTAGTGGGCATGGCCAATAACTGATATTATTCCCTACTATTTTCCTTACCTAATGAGTAGCAGGTATTTATATACAAAGTTTCTAACTCACGGTGTCTGTTTTTAAACATTTGTTTGTAAGGTGACAGTTTGGAATACAGAATCAATAGACACTTTATATTTCAATGACTTAACATTCCCTCAACAATCAACAGCACAATTGACCAAATTTGTTTTCCTAATTTCATATCAAACCCTGTGGAGCACCTAATGGCTAGTTTATTAATAATAAATATTACCCTGTGGTTAAGATAAAAACTCTGGCTCTTTATCCCATATTTATCAATAATTTTTGACAGCATTGCGATGAATACAAATGATCCTGAGTTCCAGTTTTCTTTTGTGATAATTTATATCAGGTGTCCATGACAAGCCTTGTTCCAATATTTCTCAATATACAAATACCTGTTTTACTTTTTGTTTGCTTAAAAGATGACTGAAATAAAAAGATGGATTTTTCACTTGGAAACAAAATTCTATATATTAGATTTTCACTTGAAAACAGCATTCTACATATTCGATTTTCAGGAGAGTTTGAGAAAATATTCACTCGTTTGAAGCCTGGTTTTTTGTTTGTTTGTTTGTTTTTTGTTTTTGAGAAAGGGTCTTGCTTTCTCTTGCTAGGCTGGAGTGCAGTGGTGTGATCATGGCTCACTGCAGCCTTGAACTCCTCAGCTCAAGATATTCTCTTGCCTCAGCCTCTCAAGTAGCTAGAACTACAGGCATGTACCACCACAGCTGGCTGAATTTTTAGTTTTGTAGAGAGAGGGTCTTATTACATTGCCCAGGCTGGTGTTGAACCCCTGGCCTCAAGTGATCCTCCCATCTTGGCCTCCCAAAGTTCTGGGATTATAGAGATGAACCAAAGAGCTTGGCCTCTAATTTTTACTGATAGTATTACCTGTAAAAACATTTATTCTGAATCTTTTTGAGGATTAATTGGAAACTTTTTGTGAACAAAGTTTGTAAAAAGAAATATGCATTTTATTATCCTAAATTCTATCTGCAAGACATCTGGCCTATGAGCTACAGAGGACAATGTTTTCCTAACTTTTCGTTTTGGGGTAGCTCAAAATGAAAGAAGCAAAGTCTTAGAGTCTTTGGGTTGGATGTGATCAATTACTATAAAACATTTTAATTCCTTTCCTAACAGTTTCTATGAGTGTTCATCTGTAATGACTAATTGCTGAAGAATCCTAATACATCTTCCAACTTCTTATTTAGAAAATTTAATAACAACAAGGAACACATTTTATTCTAAGGTAGCTTATTCCATTTATAGACAGCTTTTTTATTCCTTGTAAAGTTTTTTTTATTGTTTTTCTATTAAACTTAAAATTTTTAGAACAGTTTTAGATTTACAGAAAAATTGAGATAATACATAGGTTCTCATAAATCCCTGGCAAAGACTCTCTCTTTGACCAAACTTTAGTTAGATCCATCTAAGCATTCTTCTTGACCAAATCTTAACCTTTAGCCTCTGTGCCCATCTTTGCTGAGTCCAGTTTTGCTTAAGTTTATATAAACGTTTGTTTTAATACATTTGTTTATATCTATATAGACTAATAACTTTTTTTCTATTTTGGGTTATGATCAAGTAATACTTTATTAGATTGTTCACATTGCTTCAACTTTGACCACTAGGAGCTCTTTCATCAATGTTTTTTATTTCCTCCCTCCCCCCTCCCCTCTCCCTGCTTTCTTTTTCCTCCTCTCCTCTCCTTTCACACTCCCTCGCTTTCTGGCATGAGTTTCTCCAAACTCATGTTGTATATGAGCTTTCTAAGTATGAAAATCAACCATTTCTCCAGAATTAACTGATTCCTTTGATTAGAGAATGGCATTACAAACCAGAATTTTAGTATTAGTTTAGCTTGTCGCTACTGATGTGTCATTTATTTGAGATTATCTTAGTTAACAGAGCTCGTAAATACATGTGTGTATACTATACACTTGAATATACATACATATATAAATATTCCTATATGTAACCATTTACCTTTTAAACTAAACAGCATTAAACTGATTAGTATTAAACTAATCAGTATTTGTATATTGATTCCTGCAACTCTAGTCCACCACTACTTAGATCTTGCTTACCTGTAAATTTCCACTCCAGCAGTGAGAAACTGGCCTCCGTTATACAAAACCATTTACTTAATTGTTCAGTTCTATTATACATGCAGAGTTGTATACAAATTGTTAACTTGTAACCCTAGGAAACAACTTTATCACATAGATTACAGTGCTTACGTGCATCTGCTTTTGTCTATAGTCTTAGAGACTCCACTCATATCCAAACTTAGGTCAGTATTTTTTCCCTGCTCCACCTTCAGTAAAATTGTTTCAGAAATATCCAATACAATGAGATTATTTCATCATGTTCTGAATTACATATCTGGATACCCTTAACCTTCTGAATAATTTCTTTCAAAAATTTCATAAAGTCTTCTCTTTGTGCTGTAAAGTTCTGTGGGTTTTGACAAATGTGTGATATTATGTACTTACCAGTTTAGGGTTATTGCACTAAAAATTTTCTGTGCTTCACCTAATCCTCTTTCCTACAGCTGACCCCTGGCAATCATTGATCATTTTATAGTCTCTGTAGTTTGCCTTTTCTAGAAAGTCAAATAATTGGAATCATAGAGAATGTAGCCTTTCAAGACTGGCTTATTTTACTTAGCAATATTAATTTGATATACATTCATATTTTTGCCTGGCTTGATGACCCATTCATTTTATTGTTGAATAGTATTTTATTGTATGAATGAACCTCACTTTATCCATTAATTTATTAATGTATAATGACATTAATCTCCAGTTTTTGGCTACTATGAACAAGGTTGCAGTAAAAATCTGTATATAGGTTTTTGTGCGGACAGAAGTTTACAAACCATTTGATAAATACCTAAAAGCACAACTGGTAGATAATAAGACTGTTTATCTTTGTAAGAAATTGCCAAATCTCTTCAAAGTGGCTGTACCATTTTGTACTCCTAACAACAGAAAGGGGAATTCTTGCACCTCTGCATTCTCAACATCATGCTATTGTCAGCTTTTTGGAAAAAAGCCATTTTTTTCAATGTCAGCTTTTTTTGAAAAAGCCATTTTAATAGATATGTGAAGTTATTTCAATGTTGAAACCAAGCATCTTTATATATGCTTATTGACATCTGTTTATATTTTTTGGTGAGACATCTGTTCAAATCTTTTGACTATTTCTTAAGTGGATTTTTGTTTCCTTTTTAGTGTTCTTTGTATATTTTGGGTACAAGTCTTTTATTAGATGTGTAGGTTGAAAATATTTTCTCCAGCATGTAGCTTTTCTTTTGATTTTCTCGTGTCTCTACTGCAGCAGATATTTTAAATTTTAATAGTCTAATTTATCATTTTTTTTCTTTCATAGGTTATGATTTTAGTATTGTATATTAAAACTCATCAATAAATATAAAATCAATTAAATTTTCTCCTACATTTTCTTCTATATGTTTTAGATTATTTCCTTTATATTTAGGTCATTGTTGAATTTTGATGTAATTTTTGTGAAAGGTATAAGGTATGTTTGAAAATCCATTTTTTGGTACCTGAACAATTAAATTTTCTAGCACTATTTAAATGGATTTAACAGATTTTTGATCACAGACTTGTTTATATTATGTCTATATTATTCTCTTAATATTTATGATATCAGCAGCATTGACCTTTCTTTTCTGCTATTGTTAGTTTCTTTCTTCTGTTTTCATGAAGTTAGAGGTTTATAACTTTTATTAAACTTTTTAAAGAACCAGCTCTTGGTTTTGTGAGTCGTCTCTATTGCTTTTCTTTTCAATTTCCCTGATATCTGCTTTAATTTTTATTTTTTTAAATTTTGTTTTAATTTTAAATATTTCTGCTATTGTTCTCCAAGATTAAAATTTAGATTATTGATTTTAGATCTTTCTTCTCTTTTAATATGTGCACTTAATGCTATGAAATTCCTTGTAAGCACTGTTTTCACTGCATCTTACAAATTTTAAGTTGCATTTTCATTTAGTTGAAATATATACATGGATTTACATGCATATACTTACATATATGAACCTATTGAGATGTCTTTGACTCACAGAATTTTTAGAAATGTGTTGTTTAATTCTTCAAGTATTTGTAGATTTCCCAACTCTCTGTACTGTGTTTCTAGATTAACTGTATTATGACAAATTCTATTACAATCTGTTATGATCATATATACTTTGCATGATTTCTATTCTTTTACATATGATTGTATGTGTGTTATGACCTACAGTAGTCTATCTCGGTAAATGAGCCATGAGAGTTTGAGAAGAATTTTTATTATGCTACTGCTAAATGAAATATGTTTATAAATGTCAGTTAGATCAAGCTGACTGATGGTGCTATTCAGTCAGTTATATCGTTACTGATTTTCTGCCTGCATGACCTATCAATGAGTGAACGAGGGTGGTGTAGTTTCCAGTTTATATTTGTCTTCTCCCTGTATATTCCTCTATCAGTTTTATCCTCACATTTTCTATTTTGTTTTTAATTGACACAGAATAATTGTACATACTTATAGGGCATGTGGTGACATTTTGATACACATATACATTGGGTAAAAATAAAAGCAGAGTATTTAGTTTATCCATCACTTCATACATTTATCATTTCTTTATGGTGACAATATTCAAAATCATCTCTTCTGGCTCTTTTGGAATATACAATATAATGTTAATCACAGTTATCCTACTGTGCAATAGAATATTAGAACTTATTTTGTCTATCCAACTGTGTACCCACTGATCAATCTCTCCCAATAACTCACTTCCTGCACTCTGCCCCAGCCTCTGCTAACCACTATTGTGCTCTCTAAATCTATGAGATCAATTCATTTAGATTCCACATACAATTTAGATTACATAATATTTGACTTTCCATGCCTGGCTTATTTCACTTAAATAATCTCCTCCAGGTTCATCCATGTTGCTGCACATGGCAGGGTTTTATTATTTCTTATACCTGAATAGTATTTTGTTAGGTAGATATACCACATTTTCTTTATCCATTTACCTGTTGATGGATGCTTAGGTTGATTTCATAGCTTGGTCATTGTAAATACTACTGAGATAAATGTGGGTGTGCAGATATCTCTTCGATATACTGATTTCCTTTATTTTGGGTATATACATAGCAGTAGGATTGCTGGATCATAGGTATTTCTGCTTTTCGTGTTTTGAGGAACCTCTATAATTAATATTAATTTACATTCCCACAAGCTATGTATAGTGTTCTCCTTTCTTTGTATCTACATCAATATTTGTTATTTTTGTCTTTTTCATACTCATTCTAAATTTGAGTAAGGTGATATTTCACTGAAGTTTCAATTTGCATTTCCCTGATAATTATTGAGCACTTTTTTCATAAACTTGAGTATAAATATACTTGAAAATTCATATATCTTCTTTCGAGAAATGTCTATTCAGATCTTTTACCCATTTTTAAACTAAATTATTTATTTATTTTGCAATTGTTTGACTTCCTTATATATTCTGGTTATTAAACCTTGTAAGATGCATAGTTAAAAATATATTTTCCCATTTATAGGTTGCCTTTTAACTTTACTGATTGTTTCCTATGCTGTGGAGATTTTTAGTTTGATGTAATCTCATTTGTCTATTTTTGCTTTTGTTTCCTGTCCTTTAGGGATCTTATGCAAAAGCTCCTTGTCCAGACCAATGTCATAAGCATTTCCTGTTTTCCTTTTTTTCTTTTTCTAATAGTTTTAGCATTTCAGGTCTTACATTTAGGTGTTTTGCCTATTTTGAGTTGCTTTTTGTATATTCTGAGAGATAGGGATCTAGTTTCATTTTTCTGAATGTGGAGATCCAGTTTTCTTAGCAGCATTTATTGAAGACACTGTCCTTTCTCTAGTATATTCTTGACATCTTTGTTGAAAATCAGTTGGCTATAAGTGCATCTATTCATTTCTGTTTTCTCTGTTCTGTTCCATTGGTCTGCGTCTGTTTTTTTGCCAGTACCATGCTGTTTTGCTTACTATAATCACCTCATTGTAAATGGGGTATTCATCTTCTCATGCATTTAACAATTATTTGTGTTATAAACATTTTGATGCCTCTCATTATATTTAAACATGAAATAAATTACTGTTGACTGTAGTCACCTTCTTGTGTTTTGAAATACTAGATCTGTCTGGGCACAGTGGCTCACGTCTTTAATCCCAGCACTTTGGAAGGCTGGAGGATCATGGGGTCAGGAGATTGAGACCATCCTGGTCAACACAGTGAAATCCCATCTCTACTAAAAATACCAAAATTATCTGGGCGTGGTGGTGTGTGCCTCTAAACCCAGCTACTCAGGAGGCTGAGGCAAGAGAATTGCTTGAACAAGGGAGTTGGAGGTGCAGTGAGTGGAGATCATGCCACTGCACTCCAGCCTGGTGCCAAAGTGAGACTCTGACTCAAAAATAAAAATTTCTATCTTTTCATCCCCATTAATCGTCACTGCTTTCCCACATTCCTGTTCCCGTGACTGTATTTCTCAGCATCTGCTGTGATCATTCTACTATCTCCATGAATTCAATTGTTTTAGTGTTTAGATCCAACAAATAAATGAGAACATGTGAACTTTGCCATTCTGTGACAGGATTATTTTATTTAATATAATGTTGTCCAGATACATCTATATTGTTGCAAATGACAGGATCTTATGCTATTTTATGGCTAATACTCCATTGTATACATGTACCCTATTTTCTTTATGCACTTTGCTGATAGATGCTTAGGTTGCTCACAAATCTTGACTATTGTGAATACGGAAGCAATAAACATGGATGTGCTAACATCTTTTCAATATACTGATTCCCTTTCTTTTGATTATATACCTAGCAATGGGTTTGTTGGATCATATAACAGTCCTATTTTTAGCTTCTGAGGAAGCTTCAAACTGTTCTCCATCATGGTTGTACTAACTTACATTTCCACCAGCAGTGTACAAGTGTTCCCTGTTTTCTACATTCTCACCAGTATATGTTATTGCCTGTTTTTTTGGATAAAAGCCATTTTAACTGGGGTTACATAATATCTCATTGTTGTTTTGATTTGCATTTTTCTGATAATCAATAATGTTGAACACCTTTCTTACCCATTTGCCATTTATGTGTCTTCTTTTGAGAAATGTTTATTCAGCTCTTTTGTCCATTTTTAAATCAGGTTATTAGATTTTTTTAATTGAGTTGTTTGAACTACTTATATGTTCTGAATATTAATCCCTTGTCAGATGGATAGAAAAATTGTCTCCCATTCTGTGGGTTATCTCTTCACTTTGTTGTTTCTTTTGCTGTGGAGAAGGTTTTCAACTTGATGCAATCCTATTTGTCCATTTTTTTTCTTTGATTGCCTGTGCTTATGGGGTATTACTCAAGAAATCTTTGCCCAATCCAAAGTCCTGGAGAGTTTCCCCAATGTTTCCTTTAGTACTTTCAGAGTTTCGGACTTAGATTTGTCTTTAATCCATTTTGAGTCAACGTCTTATGTGGTGATAGATAGGTCTCTAGTTTCTTCTGCATATAGGTATCCAGTTTTCCTAGCAGTATTTATTGAAGAGACTGCCCTTTCCCCAGCGTATGTTCTTGGTAACTTTGCAGAAAATGAGGTTACTTTAGATGTATGGATGTATTTCTGGGTTCTCTATTCTGTTCCATTGGTCTACATGTCTGTTTTGTTGCCAGCATCATGCTGTTTTGGTTACTATAGCTCTGTAGCATAATTTGAAGTCAGGTTGTATGATTCCTCCAGTTCTGTTCTTTCTGCTCAGTATAGCTTGTTTATTCTAAATCTATTGTGGTTCCATATACATTTTAGGGTAATTTCTTCTATTTCTGGGAAGAATGTCATTGATATTTTGATAGGGAGTGTACTGAATCTATAGATTGCTTCGAATAGTATGGAAATTTTAACAATATTAATTCTTCCAATATATAAATATAAATTATCTTTCCTTTTTTCTGCCTTCTTCAATTTCTTTCATCAATTTTTTAGTTTTCATTGTAGAGAACTTTCACTTCTCTGGGTAAGTTTATGCCTAGATATTTTGTTTTATTTGTAGCTACTGGAAGTGCTATTACTTTCCTAATTTCTTTTTCAGATTTTTTTGTTGCTGACATATAGAAATGCTGCTGATTTTTGCACATTGATTTGGCATCCCACAACTTTGCTGAAGTTGTTTGTTTGTTCTAGTAGTTTTTGGGTGGAGTCATTAGGTTTTTCTAAATATGAGATCATATCATCTACAAAGAAGGATAACTTGATTTTTCTGTTTATACTTGGTAATTTTATTTATTTATTAGTCTAATTGCTGTAGCTAGGACTTTCAGTACTATGTAGATAAACATAGTAGAGAAGAGAGTGTCCATTGAATAGATTGGACATTCTTGTCTTGTTCCAAATATTAGAGAAAAGACTTTCAGTTTTTGTTCATTCAGTATATTGCTAGCTGTAAGTCTGTCATATATGGATATTATTATATTCAGGTGTGTTTCTTCTATACCCAATATTTAAGGCTTTTTTTTAAGTCATGGTGGGATATTTAATCAAATGCTTTTTCAGCATTCATTAAAATTATCATA
This sequence comes from Plecturocebus donacophilus, assembly GCA_004027715.1. Taxonomy (NCBI): domain Eukaryota; kingdom Metazoa; phylum Chordata; class Mammalia; order Primates; family Pitheciidae; genus Plecturocebus; species Plecturocebus donacophilus. Next base: position 119,379 of record PVKP010002153.1, read on the forward strand.
TAGTTTTATCATTCATTCTGTTGATACGATTTATCACATTGATCGATTTGTGTATGTTAAATCATCCTTGTATTGCTGGAGTGAATCTCATTAGGTCATGATGAAATAACTTTTTAATGTGTTGTTCAATTTAATTTGCTAGTATTTTGTTGAGGATCTCTGCATTCATGTCATCAGAGTTTTCTTTTTTTGATGTGCCTTAGTCTCTTTTTTGTAACAGGGTAATTAATACTGGCCTTGTGGAATGAATTTGAAACCATTCTCTCCTCCTCACTTCTTAAAATAATTTCGAGTTTCTTCAAAATTTGAATTTCATTTCTTCATGTAATGTTTGGTGAAATTCTGCAGTGAAGCCATGGGGTTCTGGGTTTTGCTTTCATTGAAAACGTTTTATTATAGCTTTGATCCTGTTACTTGTTATTGGTCTATTCCGGTTTTGGATTTTTGGTTGGTTGTAGGTAGCTAGAAATTTATTCATTTGTCTTGGTTTTCTAATTTATTGGTATATATTTGCTCGTGGAAGTCTCTAATAATTATTTAATTTCTGTAGTATCAATTGTAATACTTCCTTTTTCATCTCTGACTTTATTTAACTATTTAACAGTTCTCTCTATTTTTTTCTTAGTCTGTCCAAAAGTTTGTTGATTTTGCTTATCTTTAATTTTATTATTTCTGCTCTGACCGTTATCATCTCCTTCCTTCTCCTAATTTAGGGTTTGGTGTGCTCTTGCTTTTCTAATATTGGTGTTTTGATACAGATTGCATTGAATCTGTAGATTGACTTGAATAGCATGGGCATTTTAACAATATTGATTCTTCCAATCTATAAAAATAAAATATGTTTCCTTTTTTCCTGCCCTCTTCAATTGCTTTCATCAATTTTTTATAGTTTTTATTGTAGAGATCTTTCACTTCTCTGGGTAAGTTTATGCCTAGGTGTTTTGTTTTATTTGTAGCTATTGGAAATGCTATTACTTTCTTAATTTCTTTTCAGATATATTTTTGCTGCTGAAATATAGAAATGCTGCTGATATTTGCACATTGATGTAGCATCCCATAACTTTGCCAAATAAACTTTTTTTTTATTTGTTCTAGCAGCTTTTGGGTGAAGTCATTAGGTTTTTCTAAATACAAGATCATATCATCTACGTGTAATTTTTAAATATAAGATTATATTATCTAAAATGAGGGTATTTTAAACTTAGGATTATTTTAAACTTACAACAACTTAACTTGATTGCTACTTCTTTAAGATGCATTGTTAGATTGATTATTTTAACTTTTTCTACTTTTTGATACAGGCACTTGCTGCTATAAACTTTAGTACTGCTTTTGTCATATCCCATAAGTTTTAGTATGTTGTTTTTCTATTTTTTTGTTTCAAGAAATTTTATACAATTTCTTCTTAATTTATTCATTGACCCACTAGTAATTCAGAAGCATATTGTTTAATTTCCATGTGTCTGTATAGTTTCCAAAGTTCTTCTTCTTATGGATTTCTAATTTTATTCCATTGTGGTCAGAAAAGACATTTTAAAATTTTTGAATGTTTTAAGACTTGTTTTGTGGACTAATATATGGTCTATTCTTGAGAATGACCTATCTGCTGTGATGATGAATGTATAGTTTACAGCTCTTGGATGAGATGTGCTGTAAATATCTATTAAGTCCATTTGGTACATAGTGAAGATTAAGTCCAATGTTTCTTTGTTAATTTCTGTATGGATCTCTAAATAATGCTGAAAATGGGGTGTCGATGTATCCAGGTATTATTGTATTTGGGTTTATATATATACTTAGCTCTAATAATATTTGCTTTATATATCTAGATGCTCCAGTGTTGGGTATATATATATTTATAATTGTCATATCATCTTGCTGATTTGACCACTTTATATAATGACCTTAATTTTCTCTTTTCATAATTTCTGTCTTAAAAATATTTTATCTGATACAAGAATGGCTACTACTGGTAATTCTGAGTTTTCATTTGTATCGAATATCTTTTCTATACCTTTGTTTTCAGTCTACTTATGCCTGTATAGTTGAAATATGTTACTTGTAGGCAGTAGACAGTTGAGTTATTTTAAAAAACCTATTCAGCCACTCTGTGTCTTTTATTTGAAGAGTTTAGTCCATTTACATTCAATGTCCTCATTGATAAGTAAGGCCTTATTCCTGCCATTTGGTTGTATGTTTTCTGGTCTTATCCTTCTACCTTCTTTCCTGTCTTCCTGTGTAAAAGCGAATTTCTCTGGGAATATGTTTTAATTTCTTGCTTTTTATTTTTTCTGTATCTGTTGTAGAATTTTTGACTTAGGTCAAAAAGGCTTGCAAATAATATGTTATAGCCCGTTATTTTAAACTTATGACAACTTATCTCTGGTTACAAAAACAAACAAGCAAAGAGAGAACTCATAAAAATGCTATACACATATACAACCATCTGATCTCTGACAAAAACAAGCAACAGGGTATGGATTCAGAAGCATATTGTTTAATTTCCATGTGTCTGTATAGTTTCCAAAGTTCCTGTTGTTATAGATTTCTAATTTTATTCCATTGTGGTCAGAAAAGATATTTGATACTATTTCAAAATTTTTGAATGTTTTAAGACTTGTTTTGTAGACTAATATATGGTCTATTCATGGATGAAATGTGTTGTAAATATCTATTAGGTCCATTTGGTCTATAGTGAAGATTAAAAACCACCTTAAACTTCATATGGAACCAAAAGAGAGCCCGCATAGCAAAGACAATTCTAAGTAAAAAGAACCAAGCCGGAGGCATCATGCTACCTGACTTCAAACTATACTACAAGGCTACAGTAATCAAAACACCATGGTACTGGTACCAAAACAGAGATATGGACCAATGGAATAGAACAGAGGCTCTGGAGGCAATGCCACACATCTACAACCATCCAATCTTTGAGAAGCCTGACAAAAACAAGCAATGGGGAAAGGACACTGAGATGTGTGCTGCTAGACACATTGGTTCTTCTTTAAATGTTATTTCCTTTCTTTTGCTGCTTTGGGGATCTTTATCTTATTTTTGACCTTTGGAAGTTTTATTATTAATTGTCTTTCAGTAGTCTTATCTGGGTTAAATATGTTTGGTATTCTATAACCTCTTGTGCTTGACTATTAATATCTTTTCCTAGGGTTTGAAAGTTCTCTGTTATTATGTCATCAAATAAACATTCTACTCTGATCTCTATACCTCCTCCTTAAGAATAATAACTCTTTGATTTGCCCCTTTGAAGCTATTTTTACAGATCTTATAGGCGTGCTTTGAGAGATTCTAATGCATTTTTCTGTATGTCAATTGAGTTTTCAGCTCCATAATTCTTGCTTGAATCTTTCAAGTTATTTCAATCTCTTTGTTAAATTTATCTAATAGGATTTTGAATTATCTGTCTGAAAGATCACATATCTCTGTAACTATGGAATTGTTCACTAGTGTCTTATTTAGTGTGACGTCTCTTTGGTGATGTCATGTTTTTCTGAATGATATTGATGCTTGTGGATATTCACTGATGTCTAAGGATTGAAGAATTACTTATGTATTCTAATCTTCACAGTCTGAGCTTGCTCGTAGCCATCTTTCTCCAAAAGGCTTTGCAGGTATCCAAAGGGAATTAAGCATTGCGATCTAAGTCTCGATCACTGCAGCTATATCTGCTCTAGGGGGCATCCCAAATCTAGTAACGCTATGACTCTTGCAGACTCATAAAGGTACAACCTTGGTATTCTTTGATAACTTCTGGGAGAATTCCCTTGATTACCAGGCAGGATCTCTTGTTCTTTTCCCATACTTTCCTTGAAACAAGCAAAGTCTCTCTCCAGGATAGGCTGCCTGGATTTGGGTGAGGAGTGATGCAAGCACTCCCTCATTCACTCCTACTGGGACTGTGCCGGGTCACAGCTGAAGCCAGTACAGTACTCACCTAAGGCCCCTACTGACTATTGCCTGACTACTGCTGATGTTTATTCAAGACCCAAGGCTCTCTAATCTGCAGGTAATGAATCTTGCCAGGCCTGGATCTTTTCCTTCAGGGCAATATTCTCCCTTCTGGCCCAGTGTGGTTTTAAAAAATACCCTCCAGAAGCTAGGGCCTGGAAATTGGGAATTTTAGGAGTCTGCTTAGTGCTTTATTTTACTGTGGTTGAGTTTGTATCCATGTTGCAAGAGGAAGTCCTCTTTACTTTTCTCTCTTCTTTTCTCAAGTAAAGGGAGTCTCTTCCCCTTGGCTTCTACCGCCTCAGGCTTGTGAGACCAATTGCCTGATTACCTCTGATGTTTATTTAAGGCCCAAGGGCTCTTTAGTCAGCTGGTGGTAAGTACTTCATGTCTTTTCAGTCAGGGAAATGGGTTCCCTTATGGCCTAGGGTAGGTCTAGAAATACCATCCAGAAGCTAAAGCTTAGAGTTAGGGGCTTTAGGAGTCTCCTTGGTGTTTATTTTACTGAGGCTGACCTGGTACTCAAGTTGCAAAATAGTTTTTACTCTTCTCTGTCCTTTCTTCAAGCAGAAGCAGTCTCTCTCCATGGCCATCACAGCTGAGAAAGTGTTGGGTCACAGCTGACAGCAGCATGGTACTGGGTCTCACCCAAAGACTGTTTGTGACTACGACCTGTCTACAGCCAATGTTTATTATTCAAGGTTCAAAGACTCATTAGTCAGTAGGTAGTAAATCTGCCAGAGCTGGGTCCTTCCCTTCATGGCAGTGCGTTCTCTTCTCACCCAGAATAAGTCTAGATATGTCACCTTGGAGTTAGGGACTAGAATGAGGGCCTTAAGGCTGTAATTGATGCTTTTTTCACTGTAGCTGAGCTGATATTCAATCCAAGATGGAATATTCTTTACTTCCCCCTCCCGTTTCTGCAAGCAGAAGGAGCCACTGTGAGCTGCACTGCCTGCATTTGGGAAGGGGTGACACCAGCACTTCCTTGGCCAGCACTAGCTGGTGTCTCACTGGGTTGCAGGCACCCTAAGCCTACTGGCTCCAAGGCCAGTGTAGTATCAGGACTTGCCCAGAAACTGCAGTAGTTTTAGCCAAACTGCCTTTCAAATGCATTCAGGACCACAGGGCACTCTAGTGTATGGTGGTGATGCTAGCTGGAATTTAAGTTTCTGCTGCTGAGACAGAGGATTCCCCTCTGGCTAGGGCTGGATTAAATGTTCCCTGCGTGGGTACTGGCTGAGTTCTGCCCTGTATTGTGTTCTGCTTTGACAGTACACCCTATGTACTAATGTAAAGTCCTACAGTCACTTTTGTCTCCCTCCTCCAAGCACACGGATTATTTCTCTGAAATGTTTGGTGTACCTAGAAAATGGGGACAGTGTGGTATAGGCAATGCAATACTGACTTTCCTACCCTCTTCAATGTCTCTTTCCTTGATATGGTGTTAAAACCAGATACTGTGATCACTCACCTGATTTTTGGTTCTTACAGAGGTTCTTTCTCATGTGGATTGTTGTTTAATTTGGTGTTTCTGTGGAGGAAACAATTGCAGGAGGTGTGTATTTATCCTTCTTGCTCTATTTTTTCTTATGGGAGAATTTTTTATTACTGACTTAGTGTTGTTACTCATTTTTTGTCTGTTCATATTTTCTAAGTTTTCATAATTCAATCATTGTAAGTTTTATGTGTCCAGAAATTTATCCATTTTTCTAGGTAATAAAATTTGTCGCTGTATAATTGTTCATAATTCCCTTATGAATCCTTTATATTTCTGTTTTATCTATTGTGATGTCTCTGTTTCCATCTTCAGTTTTACTTATTTGGATCTTCTGTTTTCTTCACTAGTCTGGCTAAAGATTTTTTTAAATTTTATTTATAAAGAAAATTGTTACATTTACTTTTTGTAATTTTTATTATCTGAATTTTGTTTATTCATGCTCTGATGTTTATTATTTCTCCTTTTTGTATTAATTTTTAGTTTGGTTTGCCATTGTTTTTCTAGTATCTTAACATGCAATATTAGGTTGAGATTATTCTTCCTTTTTGATGTATGCATTTATTGCTTAAAACTTTACCTTATAACTGCTTTCACTGTGCCTCATAGGATTTAGAATGTTGTGTTTCCATTTTTGTTTGTCTCAAAAAATTTCTAAATTTCCCTTTTCTTCATTTACTTATTGGTTGTTCAGGAGAATGTTGTTTAGTTGTTATGTGTTTATAATTTTTTCAAAGTTCCTCCTATTGTTGATTTCTAGTTTTATACGATGGTGTTAAGGAAATATACTTGATATGACTTAAATCTATTTTTGATTAACTTTTATTTTAGGTTTGGGGATACATGGGAAAGTTTCTTATATAAGTGGAGTTGTATCAGAGAGGTTTGTTGTACATATTATTTCATCAACAAGGTAGTAAGCCTAGTACCCAGTAGTTGTCTTTTCTGTTCCTTTTCCTTGTCCCACCATCCACTCTGAAGTGGACCCCCGTGACTGTGGTTTCCATTTTAAAATTCATAAGTTCTCATTGTTTAGCTGCCACTTATAAGTGGAAACATTGTTTTTTCAGTTCCTGCATTGGTTTGCTAAGGATAACATCCTCCAGCTCCATCCATGTCCCTGCCAAGGACATGATCTTGTTCCTTTTTATGGCTATATAGTATTCCATGGTTTATATGTACCATGTTTTTAAATTCAATCTATCATTGATGAGCATTTCGGTTGATTCTGTGTCTTTGATATTATGAATAGTGCTGAAATGAATATTCACATGCCTGTGACTTTATGGTAGAATGATTTAAACTTTTCTGGGTATATACCCAGTAAATGGGATTGCTAGGTCAAATGATAGTTCTGCTTTTAGCTCTTTGAGGAATTGCCATACTGCTTTCTATAATAGTTGGCTAATTTATAGTCCCACCAATAGTAGAAAACCATTCCAATGTTGGATACATATCTATTTCTAATTGTTCTATTCTTTTGCTGAATTGACCTTATATTATTGTGAAATTATCTTGTTTTTTTTCCCAGTTTTCAATATAAAGTCTATTTTTCGTTATATAAGTTTTGCTATTCCTGCTTTTTTAGTCTCTATTTGCATGGAATATATATTTTTCTATTTTTCCCTTAGTTGACACATGTTATTTCTGGTAGTCTCTTGAAAGAAGCATGTAATTGGGTCTCTCTCTCTCTCTATCTCTCTCTCTCTCTCTCTCTCTCTCTCTCTCTCTATATATATATATATATATATATATATATATATATTCCATTCACTATATGTCTTTAAATTGGAGATTTTAATTCTGTTTACAGTTAAGGTGATTATTGATAGGTGATAGGTGATTAAGGAATTATTACTGCTAATTTGTTAATTGTTTTCTAGTTGTTTTAAAAATATTTTCTTTCTTTATTCATCTCTTACTGTTCTTTGTGGTTTACTGACTTTGTCTAGTAGTACATTTGAATTCCTTTCTTCTTATTTTTAGTGTATCTATTATAGGTTTTTGTTTTGCCATAAGGGTTATAAAAACATAACAGTTTAAGGTGACAACAACTTTAATTTGATTACAATAAAAAAGATGCTGTATTTTAACTCCATACCCCCATTTTAAATTATTTTCAATTTTTGATATCACAATTTACATCTTTTTATATTGCATATTGCTTAAGAAATTAGTGTAATTACTATTATTTTTAATAGTTTTGTATATTAAACTCAAATGCTAGTTATGAAAGTTTGGCATTTTTTTTTTCTTCCACACTTTGAATATATCATTCCTTTCCTTCCTGGCTTGTTTGGTTTTGGTTAAGAAATTTGATGATAGATGTGTTGGCACTCCTTTGTATGAGATGCATTTCTTATTTCCTGCTGCTTTTAGATTATTTTTTCTTTGATATTTGATAGTTTATTGTATGTCTTAGAGTATTCCTCTTTGGGTTGAATTTCACTGGAGACCTGTTTGCTTCCTGTACATGTGTATTGTCATCTGTCCCAAGATTTGTAAAGTTTTCACTCACTATTTCATTACATATGCCTTCTGGCCCCTTTTCCCTTTGTTATTCAAAAGTTTGGTTTCCCTGATGATGTCCCATAATTCTCATAGTCTTTCTTCATTCTTTTTAATTCTTTTGTCTTTTTTTTTCCTTCTCTGAGTAAATAATTTCAAATATTCTGTTACAGTTCATTATTTTTTAAATTCTGCTATATTATGCTGTTAAAATTTTATTTTGAGTTTTTCAGTTATTGCATTATTCATCTCTAAGATTTCAGATTTTTATTGCTCTGAATTTTTTTCTTCTTGCTTTTTATGTATTATCTTCCTAATTTATTAAATTTTTTATCTGTATATTCCTTTAGTCTACTGACGTTCTCAGTAAGGATAATTGTGAATTTTTTGTCAATCATTTTATACATTTCCATTTATCTGAAGTTCATTATTAAAGCTTTATTACTTTGTTTTGAAAGTGTCATGATTCCCTGAGTCTTCACAATCCTAATGTCCTTATGTGTGGGGTTTCTGTTTGGTTTGGTTTGGTTTTATTTTGTTTTGTTTCTGTGCATTTGAGGAGACAGCTCCCTCTTCTGGCTTACAGGTGTTCTTTGGCAGTGATAGATCTTCACTATTTAGTTTATTCTGTGAGTCTGAAAGGGCTAGCCCAGGTAATATGAGTACTATATGTCCTGTAAACTGGCATAATGATATTTGAAAGTAGTCTTGAATTAATTGTAAATATATGGTTGTGAGTCTTCTAGGTGACTGTGCTACCATTTTTTTTCCCCTGATGTCAAATGGTGCTAATCTGCTGACCTTTGAGACCACTGGCTGGGCTCTGCCTTTGAGACTTCTGGCTGCGTACTGCAATGACTTCTGGTTAGAAAGTCACATGATATATTCATTCCCTGACTGGGCAATTCTGCTATTTGGGATCATAAGTTGGGCAGCATTGCAGGTGAAGCTCCAAGGTTAGATGGAGTTGCTGCTGTAGTGGAACTCGAGGATATGCTTCCCAGAAATGTGTGATTGTGGATTGCCTCCCTGTCAAAGTGGAGCTATAGACTGAGTCTTTTGTGAATTGATTGGCTGTTTGACCTTCTGCATCAAGCAGGACTATCTTCTGTGTTTCTCCAAAATATATAGAAGAGGAGTCTATTTGCCTGTCTGGATCATTGGGCAGGCATTTTGGCTGTGTGGAGCTGCTGGTTACCTTTTTGAGTGAAGCAAGGGTAGCTCTTTCTCTTCTCTGACATGTGAAGGTAGGCATCTCCCTGCCTTGGTGGGGTCATTTGGCAAGCTTTAGGTCTGCAACGAGCTGTTGCTTGCCTTCTTGGGTCAATCTAGTGTAGCCATGTTGCTGCATTAAGTTCCACAGAGGTGGGAGTCTCCTTGCCTAATTGCCTCCTATATTGTAATAGACTACTGCTAGTTGCATATATAATCAAGTGATATTTGTCTGATTAATATAGCCACATTGACTTTCTTTTTATTAGTTTCAGCATGGTTTACCAATTTCCATCCCTTTAGTTTTAACCTATCAAATTCTATTATGATTATTTTTAATTTTCAGTATTTTCTTTTGCTTCTTTCTTAGGGTATCATCTCTATATTTACATTATCCATTTATTCTTTTATGTTGCCTACTATTTTCATTGGAGCTCTTAACATAGTAAAAATTGTTATTTTTAATTTCCTATCTGGTAATTCAAAAAACAACTGTGCCATATCTGAGTCTGGTTCTGATACTTGCTTTGTCTCTTATACTGTGTTTTTTCTTGTATTTTGACATGTCCTGTAATT